>OY992878.1:74531271-74693771 GCA_963921405.1 Cepaea hortensis
TTCTCTGTTAGCCACAACCTCTTGCATACTGTGATGTGATGTGACATCTTTTCGCCATTGAGAACTTTGTTTTAATCTGGTAACTAATAAAGATGTAAAGATGATAACGCCAGCAAATGAGGTTATCCCAAGTAGTGAGTGAAGAGCGAAGGCGATTCCCTCAACACTGTTTCTACTGCTCTTAAACATAATACCTAAAAGTGTCACATTCTTGTCAGGAAACCACCTCCAACCAAGATAAGTTGTAGAGAACTCTGGAAGCAGACTTGCTAAATTGACTACATAAATTAGACAAATGGTTACGGTGGCAGTGTTTCGAGTTACAATGTTCTTAACCTTCAATGGAAATGCTATACTGATATACCTCTCTGCTGTTAGGTAAACTGTAATGAAGCTTGTAATTCTAGAAAAACAAATATGTGGCCATGCTCCTGTCAGATACATGACTTCAAGTGGAGACCAGTGAAGATTTGATGCAGCGATTAGTGGATTTAGGGTTATAGTTTTCCACAGCATAGTCGTGAGACAGAATAGATCTGACATGGCCAGTCCAAAGAACCCTATGTTTGCAGTGTTTTTGAAACCTTGCTTGTAGAATACGATTAAATTGACAATATTGGCTGATATGCCAAAAACACATAAACACGTGCAAATGCAAACGAAATTGACCATTTCAAAGATTCCTCTCTCGTCATCGCTCAAAATATCAGTCATCTTTCTCCGTTAAAATTGAATTCATAAAGTCTTGTGGAAAGTATTATTAATATTTTGAAATATTTGTAATATTTAATTTTCTTTTCCTTATGCGTCCGCTTTGCTGAAAATATAACAAGATTAACGGCATTGTCAATTGAATCGACTATTATAATTCTTACTGTTTGATATCATTCGTAAATAATGTTATGGAGGCTTAATTTAACTGAAGATAAGTAATTATTTAAAACAATGAGCACTTCTAGTTCTTGTTGTAGATGTTGTTGGTGTTGTTGTTGTTGTTGTTGTTGTTGTTGTTGTTGTTGTTGTTGTTGTTCTTCTTCTTCTTCTTCTTCTTCTTCTTCTTCTTCTTCTTCTTCTTCTTCTTCTTCTTCTTCTTCTTCTTCTTCTTCTTCTTCTTCTTCTTCTTCTTCTTCTTCTTCTTCTACTACTACTACTACTGCTGCTGCTGCTACTACTACTACTACTACTACTACTACTACTACTACTACTACTACTACTACTACTACTACTACTACTACTACTACTACTACTACTACTACTACTACTACTACTACTACTACTTTTACTACTACTTTTACTACTACTACTACTACTACTACTACTACTACTACTACTACTACTACTACTACCACTACTACTACTACTACTACTACTACTACTACTACTGCTACTACTACTACTACTACTACTACTACTACTACTACTACTACTACTACTACTACTACTACTACTACTACTACTACCACTACTACTATTACTTCTGCTACTACTACTAATATTTCTGCATGCTATCAACAATGCAGCAAATGACCTGAACAAACTCACTGTTGTCCTCCTGTCTGTTGCCGGTTCCTGCAGTTCCTCCTATGTCATCCCCATATTATCTACATCATTCTCTGCATCTAATTCTCTTCTGCATAAGTTAAGGTCTGGAGGTTTGATGCTGAGTCCCCAGCATCTGCAGCTTTCCTTGTTTCAGACGTTCATCGATTCAGTCGGTCAGAGAGTAAGGACGTGTTTTTCTGATCTCTTACTTCTCGGATTTTTATTAATGCCAGCTGAATTAACCTAACATGCTTTTAATACCATTGTGCTGGTTGTGATTCTATGAATGTGGTTAAATAGTTCTTAGAATAATACAAGTGGTGAGTTTCGCAAAAATGTGTATTAGATACGATATTCATTTCAAGTGATAGCTGAACACTAACAAAATTAGACGAATCAAGAGCATGGGCGTCTCAAAACCAACCAACCACAACACATGACTTCAAATTGCCCGCGGCGAATCTAGACTACAATGCGATCGCTGCATTCTTCAAGCGGCTTTGATAACATTATTCAATAATGTCATCAGTAGGAGAGGGCTCTTTGGAGGAGACTGGTATGAAAACAAGATCCGGTTTACGATTGGCCGTGAATAAAACGTAGACACTAAACAAAGAGACGGCGGTGAAGACCACGCTAGCCAGGTGTGTGAACCCAGTCGGCCGAGTCGTCCACCACACCAACTCTGGCCAATGTGTTACAGTATCATTTAACAATACACTCCATTGTGAGGCCTTTCGAACTTGCCTCCTCAACTATTACGAGCCTGAACTAACTCAACCATGACAAGATAGGCGCGGGGCCTTCGTGGAATACCTGATTACGACGCCAATCATTACAATGCATTTGTATCACACAAAAAACAAATTATTAGCTCAGGGTAGTGTTGAAAACATTAAATCGTGGCTAAAATTAGACTTTGTCGAGCTGGAAAACTCAATACATACATTCACGAGTAGAGACATATCAAAGATACAAGACGTCATCAGCATGCTCGTCTCGAGTGCGGAATCAGAAACTACGCAGTTCACAACTACAGCTGTGGAAATCACCGCAGACAATGTTTCTCAACTAATAGATACAATGAGTGAACAGGACAATACCATCAACACGAGGCCAGTTACCCCATCAGTGTCCTTGGCTATTGAATATCCAATTGAGTACCTACAAAACAACGTAGAGACCAACGTAAGAGTGGCAGAAGAAATACCAGCCTTAGATAACATCCCAATTATCAATATACAATCGTGCGATTGAGATAGTCGCATTGGGGTAATAGAACAATCCTTAAAGGCGCTCAATGTTACTGTTACAGCGAACATTGAAGCGAACAGCAAGAACAGCAGTGACTACACTGCTCTCAAAGTAGAAATCACTCTCCCGAGAGAGGAAAATCTGTTGCTAAGAAAAACAATAGAAACTTTACAGCATGAGTCCACCACCAACCCACTGAACAAGCGTGTAATTCCCAATCAGCTGTACCAACTTCTTCGGAGAATCTAGAAGTCCAGTTTTACCAAAGACAAATAACTAAACAAGACGCGAAAAAACATCAACGTGCGGAGGAAGATAAAACAATACAATCAGTCTGTCCCATTGATGTAAAAATAAGCAATAGATTCGACGTGCTTCAAGAACATTCGTCAGAAAAAGTACAGTGCTATAGTGCACTGCCAAAAGACAACATACACCTGCAGGAAACACAGGGAGAGTCACATGTAGATGTACAGACTGCTGCTGAATGAGATAAACAACGGGCACGGCGTACTGACAACCAACATGTATAGACAGCAAGACCCAACTGTACACACATCATAATAGGCGACTCTTTAATGAAAGGTCTATACAGCGACAGGATGGACAATTTAGACAAAGACATTGTTTCAATAATCCCATTGCCAGGAGCTGGTGTTGACCGGCTAACAGACAAAATTAGCAGGTTGGCTGTAAATCGTAACGTTAGAAAGGCAGACGCACACATTGGTATTAACGGTACCATGAAAACCAGCAAATCACAGTATCTCAACTGCTGGCACTCTTGAACGGGTTACGTCACACTTTTCCTAACTCGTCTATTTTCTTCTCCTCCATTATCCATCCATCCAACATGTGCCATGTCGGTAAGCGTTGGCGGTCATGTTCTGCCATCTCACTCGATCACCAGAGTCGTGGATAAGCTCCGTGTTTCTGTCTCGACCATGCCACAAGGCCAAGCCATCCAGTTACTTGCTTCTAGGTCTTCACCTTGGTCTGTTCCCCTCGATCTTACCAGTTGTCACCAAGTTCTCCAGATCATTTCTTCTCATACCATGCCCAAAAAATTTTGACTGTCTACGTCTAATGTCTCTAATCAGTTTACGATCTTCATTTGTTTCTTGAAGAACTTGTTCATTGGCCTTTCTGGCTGTCCATATTATTCTTTGCATTTTTCTCAGAAACCACATTTCTACCGCCATCATATGTTTTTCAGCCTGACTGCTCATTGTCCAAGCTTCACATCCATATAAGAGTGCAGGTTCTATGTAGCATCTCAACACTCTTTTTCTCGTTTCAATTGACATCTTGTTATTGGTCAGTATGTTTTTCATCTTGCTAAAGGATACTTTTGCCATGGCGATTCTTGTTCTAATCTCTTCAAGGCATTTTCCATCAGATGTTATTACTGTTCCGAGATAATTGTACCTATTCACTTGTTGAAGAATATTCCCAATTACTTGTATATTACATTGTGGTATTTCGTTCTTCCTAGTGACGACCATAAGCTGTGTCTTTTTACTATTTAATTCTAACCCTAGTTGTTCACTGTGTGAAACAACCGCATCTACTAAATTTTGCAGGTCCTGTTCATTGTCTGCAATCAAGACTGTATCATCTGAATATCTAATGTTATTGATGCATCGTCCCCCAATGTTTATTCCTTCTATATCTTCAATATTTCTGAAAATACTTTCACTGTACAGGGAAAAACAGATCTGGAGACATTACACATCCCTGTCTCACACCTCTCTTAATAGGCTGATATTGGCTTACTTCATTATAAACTCTTATGGCAGCTTGTTGTTTCCAATATATGTTTTTTACAAGTCTAAGGTCTTTTCCATCAATCTGTAGATCCTCAAGCATCCTTATCATGTTGACATGTCTCTCTTTATCGAAAGCCTTTGTGTAGTCAATAAAGCAAAGGTGTAGATCTTTATTTACTTCTATAGAACTTTCGATTACGGTTCTCAGTATATACACAGCATTTACTTACTCTTGCCTTCTACAAACCCACATTGTTCTTATCCTATTTCAGGTTGTATTTTCCTCCTAACTCTTTGCATGATAATTCTTAGCAAAATCTTCGTGATGTTTCTCATTATACTAATTGATCGATGTTGATCACATTCCAAGGCTCCTGATTTCTTTGGGAATGCAATAAATATACAATCACATAACTCATGAGGTATATTTCCAGTAACATATGTTGTATTAAGCAGACTGGTAACTTTATCTATTCCATATTCTTCTAAAGCATTAATCATTTCTGTTGTGACGCTGTCTGAACCGGGGGTCTTGCCAGATTTCATATGGTTTAGAGCATTCTGAACCTCCATCTTCAAATGGTCTTTCTGGCTGTCCATGGTATTCTTTGCATTTTCCTCAGAAACCACATTTCTACAGCCATCAGATGTTTTTCAGCCTGACTGCTCATTGTCCAAGATTCACATCCATATAAAAGTACAGGTTCTATGTAGCATCTCAACACACTTTTTCTCGTTTCAATTGACATCTTTTTATTGGTCAGTATGTTTTTCATCTTGCTAAAGGCTATCCTCCATTATATCACTGAGTTACGGATTCCAGCGTCGTCTAGCTGACATAAATAACAACATATTGCTGACGTTTTGTTCTCACAACAACATACATTTCATCAACAACACACCGTTGTTTACTTCACAGGCTGTTGCACCAACAAAGCGACTTTATGAAGATCAAATACATTTGTCTACATTGGGCACCAGCTTCCTCGCCAAAAATATCAAATACCCAGAACGGACACACCATACATCCAATACCGGATCACGTAGGACACTTTTAGCTACTCCACCTGAAACTCAAGCCAGACGACACACTCCCGTCACATCAAGTACCAATAGACCAGAACAGCGCAGACCACTCATAACCACTGCACCTGAAACCCAAGCCAGATGGAACACTTCACCACACCAAATCGCCCTATAAATGCAATGAGCGATCACTACCCAGTATGTTGCACGTGGTCGAAAAGAGGTAACAAAATTCCGAAACACGAGCGCATAATAATAAAATAGAGAAATTATAAAAACTTCAATCAAGATGTCTTTTTACAAGACTTGTCCAACTCATGTCTTAACTAGGTTTACCAGCTTCCTGACCCAGACGATGCACTGAACCACTGGCTGAAAACCTTTCTAAGTGTATTTGATAAGCATGTTCCATGTCAGGAAGTTCGTGTTAAACATCACATTAAGTCTCCGTGGATCACACAAGAGGTAGTTGAACTTATGAGAGACCGGGAAAGGGCACATAAAAATATAGATCTAGATATGTCGGCTCCGTGGCCAAAGGCTTGCGAACGCGGTTCGTGAGCCGGGTACCAGGCGTTCGAAGCTCAGCTGCGACCGATTTGTGCAGCAGACCGTGTTGCGTTGTGTTATAACGTGCTGGTATGGGAGCCGGTCGTTCAGAAAGCAATGGCAAACTACTGAACGTAACACTTGATTAGTACATCAACAACAGCTGAATAATGCTGGTGTTGACTGCAACGTCCCGTAAGGGATACGCTACAAAAACTAAACTAGCTATGTACCGTAGTCTGATAAACAAAGTTCAATATGTTTTTTGAAAGGAAATGAAAAACTATTTTAAGAACTTAATAATAGAAAAAACCAGCACTAAAGATATATGGAAAGCAATTAATACCTTGACAAACAAACACAAATCATCACAACCACTACCATCAAATCATGTTACATGTGGTCAATTCAGTAGATTGTTTCAGTCCAACATAAACCAACTGAAGGCTGCAATACCAGATGCGCCTCATGACATATCTTTGAGAACATCATTCTGTGAGAACAAATGGTATGGTGACATTCCCTCCAACATACCGCTAGTGACAACCACTGAAGTATTTACTCATCTCAGTAACTTAAAAAAAAACAGTTTCTCATCAGGACTAGATTGAATCAGTAATCGAATCCTTCGCTATGCGGCGATCTTTGAGTCACTAACTTGTATATATAATCAGTGTCTCACCAAAGATCACTTCCCATCAGCCTTTAAAATCGCTCAAGTGTATCCTCATTTAAAAGCTGGTTCATTAGACGATCGTCTCATGAATAATTATAGGCCAATTTCCATATTATCCTCACTATCCAAAACACTAGAAAAGCACATCCACAAAACAACACTAGAGCACTTAGTTCGCCACAAACTAATAGTTGACAGTCAGTCAGGATTTCGGCCAAATTATTCTTGTCATACGGCGCTAACAAACATGATAAAAAACTGGCATCAAAATATTAACAACAATACTCTATGTGGAACGGTGTTTATAGACTTTAGAAAAGCATTCGATGTGATAGATCATACTATTCTAATTTTAAAAAATAACTAGAAACAATGAAAGTAAACTTTATTATTCCTTCTACGGCCTTCTATGGCCTTCTACATTGGTAGAACAGAGAGATAGCTTAACAAACGAGTGTCAGAACACATACCTCAATGGGTCAACAAGATACAACACACAGGAGATGCTAGCCTCGTGGGACCGACACACCGGTAGCTCCCAGCATCTTCAATTGGTAGGCACATTATCGAAAGCGGCCATGTGGTACACAGAGACACTGCCTTTCTCGTGTTGTTTAACACACAAAATACTCGCTTGTTAAAGTTTGCAGAAGCAATTATGATCAATCAACGCAAGCCAGAATTGTGCAAACAGAAAGACATGTTGATCAGCTTAAAATTTCCGTGGTAGATAATTGACATTACTGTGCGAATATGTGTATATTTCAACTTGAAGGATTTATCTAGTTAATTCATGTAAGTTGTGTGATTTCTGCAGTATGTACCTGACGAGATGCAGCGAAATATGCCAGGCAATAAATCGTGCAATCTATTGTTTGTGTCTTCGTTATTCAAAAACTTTATTATAGTGACATTAATAAACTCATTTTTATAAGACAGAAAACAAGTAGTATCACACAATAAATCTCTATCCCAAACCATTACCATTAATATTGGAGTACTTCAGGGGTCTATACTTGGCCCTCTGTTATTTGCCATTTATATAAATGACCTTCCCTTATATCTGTCGTCGTCCTGCGATCTATTTGCAGACGACTGCACAGTATATACAAACGCTATTGATCGTAATGTGCTAGAATTATCCTTGCAACAGGAAATAAATAGTGTAGTTAACTGGAGTCATTTAAACCGCAAGCAAATTAACATTTCTAAAACAAAATCTATGTTAATAGGAACCAGGCAAAGATTTCACACTTTAAACTCAGGGGGCTGCGTGGTCTTGAGATATGTTGTCCGCCTCGAGTGCTGGAGGTCTCGGGTTCAGGCCCCGGTGATAACCGGGGTATTTTTCTCGTGAACTTCTAGTAATAAAATTTCCCCTGGTCTCTGGGTAGTGAGATTGGACGCCCGTGTGCATTGTTGAGCACATAAAAAAATCCCTTGGCAATTGGAAATCGAAAAAGAGTAGCCTAATGGCGCTGCCCGGGCAAAATTTCGAGTTAAAAATGTACCCGAATTATTTCAGGATCCTTGCCGGTACTACGGAGTTCGTGCACTGAGCTGAGTTTCTCCAGACTCAGGTTTGAGTTAGGAGGAGAACGGAGCACTTATGGGTTGCACCCGTGTGCCGTGATGTTGATCCGTCGACTAAACTAAACTCTTAATCTCGCAGAGAACTCTTCATCTGCACATTGGTAGCACGCCAATAGAAAGTGTAAGCGAGCACAAGGCACTGGGTCTTATCATAGATCACAATATATCTTTTAATTCCCATGTCCATGCTCTAGTTAAACAAATAGCCGAAAAAGTATACCAACTTGCCAAAATTTTAAAATTTCCTCGACGAAAACACAAGAAATATATTCTATACTTCCCACATAAAAACACATATTGATTATTGCTCCACAATATGAGATGGATGCTCCAAATCAATTTTTTTTTAAAAACCGCCTGTATTCACTGCAGAAAAGGGCAGTGCGTTTTATCAATGGTGATAAGCTTACAGACAATTCTAACCTACATCACCGTTTTCAGTTACTGCCACTCCACAAACGCCTACTTTTTAATATGGCTAAACTAATTCACAAAATCCTATTTCAAAATGCTACAAGCTAACTTTGACATTGTTTAAATATAACGCAAGACATAGCGAACGACTAAATATACTTCATGTCCCTAAACCTAGGATAGACTTATATAAGACAAGCTTGGCATACTCTGCCAATCAGTTGTGGAACAATCTTCCACAAGAAATCAAAGGCATCACCAATCATTATACATACAGTCGCAACCTGTTTGAACACTACCTCAGGACAGACTACATTCCCCCATAAATAAAAAACAAAACAAAACAACAACAGCAAAGATAATAATAATGGTAAATTATCTCGAACGACAACTAGCCAAAGACCATTCCCATATGTATGGCACGTTACACCTTCCTTGGGTATTTATAATGCCCATGTTAAACATTGCCTCAGAGAGTAATGTATTATTGATTATTTTTCATTCGTTTTAATGTTTATGGTTCTTTTGTTGTCAAAGATTTGCTTCATAAGAGATGTTGAAAGGAGGAATGTATGAGAGGAAATAGAGAAGAAGGGCAGAATTTCAGACGAGCCCGCGTGCCCAATTCTAAACCCTTTGAAAATAAAGATTTTCTTTCGTTCATTCGTTCGTTCGTTCGTTCGTTCGTTCGTTCGGTCGTTCGTTCGTTCGTTCGTTCGTTCGTTCGTTTGTTCGTACTGGTTATCGTTTCCTCTGGACATAACAAGGCAAGGTCGAGAGAAGGATCATGCTGCATGGGCAACAAGTGTTCTCTGATTTAATGCCCAGGCATTGTGCTTTGGAATTCTAGCTCCGTTCCGATTCACATACTTTCGTCTGTAAAGACGGCAAGGTGCCTTATTTATGTTAAGGTCTCCCTTTATTTCTTTTGCTCTGTGGATCCAAAGGAGAAAACATTCTAGTTATGCTAATAACGTTTTCTCAATGTATGTCCTTTCCAGCATCAGCACCCTCCCCCACTCCCTGATTCGCTGGAATTTATTGTCTTCTGTCAAATAGGATGAGCATAATTGATTTAGTTATAACACTTTAGTTTTTCTGTTCTAAGCAGGCTTCAGTTAATGGCTGTCGTGTATATTTGCTGTGGGTCTCTGTGGTAAAGTGGTCAAGACTCATGCCTAGCACTACGAGGTGGATGGTTTTTTTTTTTTTTTTTTTTCATATCCTTTACAGGACATCGCTGTCAACACCAGCATCTTTCAGCTGTATGTTGATCTCTTGGCAATATTACATTCAGTAGTTTGCCATTGCTTTCTGAGCGACCGGTTCACATACCCCGTAAGTTACCGATGCGATTCGAACCACTGCTGATTCTCACCGTCATCACGTCACCGACGAGAGTATACGAGATTACGGAGAAAAGTCATAACCTCTAAGCCACGAAGCCGGCTGGTGGATGGTTAGGTTTCATTTTACGAGTGCAGTTTGTTGGAGACATTCGGTGTAGTCATTGAAGTTAAGGAGTTTGAAATCTGTTCGACGTTTTCGGCAGGCCTCTATATAAGAAGAAAATGCCGAGTCATTCTGGGTAGAATCCATTGCATTGAAGTCAATCCTTTCGCTTTTAAGACAATTTTACATGTACTTCCGACTACATGATGCAATTATATAAGCTTTAATAATCTTGCTTTAATGTGTGTTCGAAGTCATATATTTACACTGGAATGTTTACACTTTAATATATGTAAAGTTAGTTGCATGTCCTTTATAATGCAATAAAATCAACCCCATAATTTGAGACTGTTTTTGAATTACAGCTGTGGGAGATTTGGCAGCAAACCATCTTGCATTCGTTTTTTGTTGTTGTTTGTTTTGTATGAGTGTCGGTGGTTCAGAAAGCCATGGCACACTACTGAACGTAAACTTGCCAAGTAATCATGAATAGCCAAAGAAAGCTGGCGTTGACTGCTACGTCCCGTAAAAGATATGTAACTAACTTTAGGGGATTTAGTAAGTGATGTTAGTTCAGAAGTTTTACATTACTTTCTGAACTGTAATATCTATGTGCCAGTAAAGCATGGTGACAGGTGCGTTTATGTTTAAGATACAGGGGTTTTAGTGATGTATATTGGCGCATAAATCTCTTTGAGCTGTAGACCATTACTTTAATGACAGATGGCCATTTTTACAACGCAGTATTTGCTAATTGTACACATCGTTTGGTTTATTTTTTACAAATAACACTAATAAAAAGATGCCAGTTTCATCATTCGAAACAACACTGGTATCTTTGTGCATTTCTTGTCAGTCGTTTGCGCTATATTAAAAAAAAAAACTAATGTATGATAAATAATAAAATATGTATGCGTAAAATTGCTAGTTCCAGGACGTTATTACTGTTTCCACGTTTGGTGTTATCTGGCAAATGAATACTGATTCACATATGATTGCAATGCATAGTATTTATATATATATTATATTTTAATGTTATGCTTTTCGTTTGTATTATAAAGAAGATGCATCGAGATCGAACTGCGTTCAATCTGCCTGATTCATGGGATGTAGCTGTGCACATCAAGCTACTAATTTCTGTTCTCTTAAATGTGACAGCCAGTGATTCAAATGAGAAACATGTATATAATTATAATTATCCTTGCAAAGTAAAAGTAAATGTCTTTGTTCCACGCCTTGAGGAGTATTATGATACATTTTCTATCCCCCATATGTTCATAGATCAATCGGCACTCGGTGGGTGGTTTGGTCAGAATCACGATGTCTGTATCAGTCCGACCGCCTTTGATTTCCAGAACATTTCCGGTACACATTTTAGGCTGGGTCGACGTGGAACCCTGGTCAGTGTTTCAAGAACTATTCTCCTTCTATTTAGATTTGAACACATGATCACAGGGTCGAGGTCTGGCTTGCTGGGCATGCTTTTCCGCGAATCCCTGGATAATGGTCACGTTTTCAATGTGCTTCTGGTTTATTGTTATTTTAGTGACAATAAGCAGTTTCGAAATATCTTGCTGATATGTGTGTAATCAATGTAATTATGACAATTGTTCCTTGTCTTTACCGTGTCCAAAGCCAACGTTTAGGATGCAACTGAAGGATGGTGCTTCCGATTATTGTCCCTAGCCCATTCAACCCGTTTCCCCCCCCCTCTCTCTCTCTCTCTCTCTCTCTCTCTCTCTCTCTCTCTCTCTCTCTCTCCCTCTCTCTCTCTCTATCTCTCTCATTTCTCTCTACAAAGTCGTTTCCACCACTAACACCATCACTTTTCTGTTCCCTGACTTATGTATTGACATCTCCCAGTAAAATAGTTTTTATCAGTTGTAACCTTGTGCTTTAACCATGTTATGTTCAAAACAGTTGTTGCTTTCTTCTTCTGTGCTCACTGTAATTGATGCATAAAAGTGTATGATTACTGTCTATTATTTTGCCTATTCTCGCTAGCGAAGTGTGATGCGAACTGTGCTGGTAATGTAATGAATAAGGTCGGATGAGGGTTCAACACCTGGGTTTGTCGCTTGCCAAAGTGAAGGAAAGATTGGCCATATATTCCTCCTTGCTCTCAGGCCTACAAAATGGGATGACGCTATTACATCACATAACTGCACTCACCTCTGGATGACAGCGGTCCCCCACCAGAGGACATACCTCTGGAATTCGTACAGGATCATCATGTAGAGGACACAGAATGATAGTGTCTAAGACCGCAAGATGGCGCAACCAAGGACCCGCAAGGAATATGGTAAATTATCTCGAACGACAACTAGCCAAAGACCATTCCCATATGTATGGCACGTTACACCTTCCTTGGGTATTTATAATGCCCATGTTAAACATTGCCTCAGAGAGTAATGTATTATTGATTATTTTTCATTCGTTTTAATGTTTATGGTTCTTTTGTTGTCAAAGATTTGCTTCATAAGAGATGTTGAAAGGAGGAATGTATGAGAGGAAATAGAGAAGAAGGGCAGAATTTCAGACGAGCCCGCGTGCCCAATTCTAAACCCTTTGAAAATAAAGATTTTCTTTCGTTCATTCGTTCGTTCGTTCGTTCGTTCGTTCGTTCGGTCGTTCGTTCGTTCGTTCGTTCGTTCGTTCGTTTGTTCGTACTGGTTATCGTTTCCTCTGGACATAACAAGGCAAGGTCGAGAGAAGGATCATGCTGCATGGGCAACAAGTGTTCTCTGATTTAATGCCCAGGCATTGTGCTTTGGAATTCTAGCTCCGTTCCGATTCACATACTTTCGTCTGTAAAGACGGCAAGGTGCCTTATTTATGTTAAGGTCTCCCTTTATTTCTTTTGCTCTGTGGATCCAAAGGAGAAAACATTCTAGTTATGCTAATAACGTTTTCTCAATGTATGTCCTTTCCAGCATCAGCACCCTCCCCCACTCCCTGATTCGCTGGAATTTATTGTCTTCTGTCAAATAGGATGAGCATAATTGATTTAGTTATAACACTTTAGTTTTTCTGTTCTAAGCAGGCTTCAGTTAATGGCTGTCGTGTATATTTGCTGTGGGTCTCTGTGGTAAAGTGGTCAAGACTCATGCCTAGCACTACGAGGTGGATGGTTTTTTTTTTTTTTTTTTTTTCATATCCTTTACAGGACATCGCTGTCAACACCAGCATCTTTCAGCTGTATGTTGATCTCTTGGCAATATTACATTCAGTAGTTTGCCATTGCTTTCTGAGCGACCGGTTCACATACCCCGTAAGTTACCGATGCGATTCGAACCACTGCTGATTCTCACCGTCATCACGTCACCGACGAGAGTATACGAGATTACGGAGAAAAGTCATAACCTCTAAGCCACGAAGCCGGCTGGTGGATGGTTAGGTTTCATTTTACGAGTGCAGTTTGTTGGAGACATTCGGTGTAGTCATTGAAGTTAAGGAGTTTGAAATCTGTTCGACGTTTTCGGCAGGCCTCTATATAAGAAGAAAATGCCGAGTCATTCTGGGTAGAATCCATTGCATTGAAGTCAATCCTTTCGCTTTTAAGACAATTTTACATGTACTTCCGACTACATGATGCAATTATATAAGCTTTAATAATCTTGCTTTAATGTGTGTTCGAAGTCATATATTTACACTGGAATGTTTACACTTTAATATATGTAAAGTTAGTTGCATGTCCTTTATAATGCAATAAAATCAACCCCATAATTTGAGACTGTTTTTGAATTACAGCTGTGGGAGATTTGGCAGCAAACCATCTTGCATTCGTTTTTTGTTGTTGTTTGTTTTGTATGAGTGTCGGTGGTTCAGAAAGCCATGGCACACTACTGAACGTAAACTTGCCAAGTAATCATGAATAGCCAAAGAAAGCTGGCGTTGACTGCTACGTCCCGTAAAAGATATGTAACTAACTTTAGGGGATTTAGTAAGTGATGTTAGTTCAGAAGTTTTACATTACTTTCTGAACTGTAATATCTATGTGCCAGTAAAGCATGGTGACAGGTGCGTTTATGTTTAAGATACAGGGGTTTTAGTGATGTATATTGGCGCATAAATCTCTTTGAGCTGTAGACCATTACTTTAATGACAGATGGCCATTTTTACAACGCAGTATTTGCTAATTGTACACATCGTTTGGTTTATTTTTTACAAATAACACTAATAAAAAGATGCCAGTTTCATCATTCGAAACAACACTGGTATCTTTGTGCATTTCTTGTCAGTCGTTTGCGCTATATTAAAAAAAAAAACTAATGTATGATAAATAATAAAATATGT
The DNA here is from genome assembly GCA_963921405.1 of Cepaea hortensis. Classification (NCBI taxonomy): domain Eukaryota; kingdom Metazoa; phylum Mollusca; class Gastropoda; order Stylommatophora; family Helicidae; genus Cepaea; species Cepaea hortensis. The sequence continues at coordinate 74,545,843 of OY992878.1, forward strand.
ATGCGTAAAATTGCTAGTTCCAGGACGTTATTACTGTTTCCACGTTTGGTGTTATCTGGCAAATGAATACTGATTCACATATGATTGCAATGCATAGTATTTATATATATATTATATTTTAATGTTATGCTTTTCGTTTGTATTATAAAGAAGATGCATCGAGATCGAACTGCGTTCAATCTGCCTGATTCATGGGATGTAGCTGTGCACATCAAGCTACTAATTTCTGTTCTCTTAAATGTGACAGCCAGTGATTCAAATGAGAAACATGTATATAATTATAATTATCCTTGCAAAGTAAAAGTAAATGTCTTTGTTCCACGCCTTGAGGAGTATTATGATACATTTTCTATCCCCCATATGTTCATAGATCAATCGGCACTCGGTGGGTGGTTTGGTCAGAATCACGATGTCTGTATCAGTCCGACCGCCTTTGATTTCCAGAACATTTCCGGTACACATTTTAGGCTGGGTCGACGTGGAACCCTGGTCAGTGTTTCAAGAACTATTCTCCTTCTATTTAGATTTGAACACATGATCACAGGGTCGAGGTCTGGCTTGCTGGGCATGCTTTTCCGCGAATCCCTGGATAATGGTCACGTTTTCAATGTGCTTCTGGTTTATTGTTATTTTAGTGACAATAAGCAGTTTCGAAATATCTTGCTGATATGTGTGTAATCAATGTAATTATGACAATTGTTCCTTGTCTTTACCGTGTCCAAAGCCAACGTTTAGGATGCAACTGAAGGATGGTGCTTCCGATTATTGTCCCTAGCCCATTCAACCCGTTTCCCCCCCCCCCTCTCTCTCTCTCTCTCTCTCTCTCTCTCTCTCTCTCCCTCTCTCTCTCTCTATCTCTCTCATTTCTCTCTACAAAGTCGTTTCCACCACTAACACCATCACTTTTCTGTTCCCTGACTTATGTATTGACATCTCCCAGTAAAATAGTTTTTATCAGTTGTAACCTTGTGCTTTAACCATGTTATGTTCAAAACAGTTGTTGCTTTCTTCTTCTGTGCTCACTGTAATTGATGCATAAAAGTGTATGATTACTGTCTATTATTTTGCCTATTCTCGCTAGCGAAGTGTGATGCGAACTGTGCTGGTAATGTAATGAATAAGGTCGGATGAGGGTTCAACACCTGGGTTTGTCGCTTGCCAAAGTGAAGGAAAGATTGGCCATATATTCCTCCTTGCTCTCAGGCCTACAAAATGGGATGACGCTATTACATCACATAACTGCACTCACCTCTGGATGACAGCGGTCCCCCACCAGAGGACATACCTCTGGAATTCGTACAGGATCATCATGTAGAGGACACAGAATGATAGTGTCTAAGACCGCAAGATGGCGCAACCAAGGACCCGCAAGGAATGGCAGGATATTATTTAGGAACCAATTATATAACCCGAGAGCGCGAAGGACCGATCCCTTTCACCACAAACAATTCGGGTCGAACAGGTGTATATCCATGGAGTGAAAACCATCTGATTCAAAGTTTGTGCTAAAGCCTAGAAGGAGATCGAGAAGATCCCATAACACAGTGGCGAGAGTTGATTGGATCCCTGCAACTGGTATGTATACTAATACCTCCTTTAATCTCACCAGGTTCCTCTTGTACCTTGCGGTGTCGTGGTGAAGCATAAACAGCGGGAGAGAGCCCCTGTATGGGCTTCATATATCGAAGTTCCTATGGTCTCTGTAGTTGCCTCTATCCATCCTTTACGTGGCCGGTCTCTTCCTCTGCTTTCTTCTGTTCTGTACATCATTGCTTATTGAGATATATTGTTAGTCTGTAATCTAGTTATATGGCCAAACTAATTAACCAGCTGTTTTCTGATAAAATCTAGCGCTGCTATAACCCTCACCTTTAGTCCTGATTTCTTCATTTCTGATTTTCTCTGTTCTTGATACATTGAGTATTCTTTTCAGGAATCACATTTCAGTCGTGATTTTTCTTTTCTCTTTTTCTGTCAATGTCCAGGTTTGGCATTGGTAGCATAGAGTTGGTAGGAAGATAATGTTGTATACTGATTTCTTAGCGGCTATTGATACATGTTCCGCAAATAAGAGTTACTTAATGGTGTAATTTGCCGTTGGTTCTTCGTCTGCGTTCCTTCTTCGTACGGTGTTGTGTTCTCTCTTTGACTGCTTTCTTTACCTATGCTGTCTATATAGGTTATGAACAGGGGTGGGGTGGGGGTGGAGGGGGGGGGTGGGTGGTGTGGGACAGGACACAACCATTTCGTACTCCTGATCTTATTATGGGTTCTGAGTATACTCCATTTGTTCTTACTGTGCGTTTACTGTCGGTGTATAAGCTTCTACATAAGTTTGTTATATGTGTACTCACTCCATATCGTTTAAGGATTTCCCATAGCTTGTTTCTATCTATTCTATCAAATGCATGTTCTTGGTCGACAAAGGCTAAGTAGAGTATCTAAATAAATTCGATTGATATTTATATTAGTTGTCTAAGAGCAAAGATGGCATCTGTGCATCCTTTGTGTTTCCTAAATCCAAGTTGTGTTTCGCTTACCTTGGGTTCTATTATAGGTCGTAGTCATTTCTCTAGAATTTTGCCGAATATTTTCCCTGCATGAATCAGAAGGGAAATGCCTCTGTTGCGTACAGTCTCTTGTACTGCCTTTGTGTTTCCAAATTGGGATAATTATGACGCTTCACCAGTCTCGCTGTGCCTTTTTTCTATCCAAACATGGTTAAATAGTCTATGTAGCCATGCTGTTCCTACGTCTCCTGCTGCTTTAATTAATTCATTTGGTATTTCATCTTGTCCTGGTGATTTATTCAGTGGGGCTAATTTTATGGCTTCTCTAATTTCTTCTTTCAGTATGTCTGGTTCTATTTCTTCGATTTCATCTATGTCAGTTCTTGGATTCCTGTGGCATCTGATGGAATATTGAAACGTTGTTCGAACTACTGTCTCTATCCTGTTAGTATTTGTTTTTGTTCACTTACTGGTTCTCCTTTTTCGCTGTTAATTACTTATGTTGGGTCAAAGGGTTCTGCTCTGGTTCTCATTGCACTAATCTGATTGTAGAAGTTTGTAGTTGCTTCCTTGTAGTATTTATTTATGATTTCTCCATATTCCTTCCAGCCTTTTTGTTTTTCTGTCTTTATTATTCTATTCGCATGTCGTCTTGCTATTCTATATTTCTTCTGCTAGTTTTACGCTTCACAATGTATATGTACAATTTTTTCTCCACTTCTTACAATTTTTGCGAGAATGCTCACGACAATCGTCAGTGTCTCAACTTTGTGTAAAGTGTGGGAGTTGTTCCTATTAGTTTCAGTGATCACGTGAGGCATCATGTATGTGTCTAGATGTGAGGATGTGTGTGTGGATGTGTATGTGAAGAATATGTGTGTGTGTGTGGGGGGGGGGGAATGTATGTGTGGAGGGGTTGTGTGTGGGGGATATGTATAGGTTGATGGGTGATGTGTGGATGGGTGAATGGATGTGTAGTCGGTGGGGGATGTATGTATGTGTGAGGGATGTGTGTGTGTGTGTGTGTGTGTGTGTGGGGGGGGGGGTGATATTTGGGAGGATGGTTGGAAGTATGTGGGTGTTGGTGGGTTGGGGGTGTGGGTAGGGAATGTGTATTTGGGTGGGTGAATGGGTGTGTAGAAGATTGTGTGGGTTGGGGGATGGGTGTGTAATGGATGTGGGGGATGAATGTGGAGGGTGTGGGGATGTCTGTGAATGTATGTGTGGGTGGTAGTGTGTGAGTGTGGATGGGGTAAATGTGAGTGGGTGGAGGATATATGTGTGGTGGGTGAGGATGTTTGTAGGTGGAGGATGTGTGGGTGGTGAGGAGATGTGTGTGTGGGTGAAAGATGTGTGGGCGGGGATGTGTATGAGAATGCATGTGGGGATATGTGTGTGTGGGGGGATGTGTTTATTGGTGGAGTTTTGTGTGGGAGGGGAGATGTGTGAGAGGAAGGGGAGGTGTTGGATGTGCAGGTGGATGAAGGATGTATGTGAGGATGGGGGATGTGTATTTGGCTGGGTGGTTGGGGTGTGTGTGTGGGTGGGAGGGTAGATGAGAGATGCATGTGTTGATGGGCGGGTGGGTGATGTGTGGGTGTTAGTGGTTGATGGATGAGTACGTGAGTGGGTGGATGTGTGTGAGAGATGAATGTTTGGGTGGGGGATGTGTGTATTTGTGGGAAGATGTGTGTGAGCGGTGGATGTGTGTGGGTGGGGTATATATGGGTGTTGGGGTGTGTGTTGGTGGGATGTGTGTGCTTTTGGGGGTTTATGGGGGTAGATATGTTTGGGCAGATGGGGAGATGTGTTTATGGGTGGGGATGTGTGTATAGGTAGGGGATGTGTAGTTGAGAGCTGGCGGATATTGGGTGGGCGAGTGGGTGTAGGTTGGCTGATGTGTTTGTGAGTGGGTGGGGAAAATTGTGAGGGTGCGGGATGTGTGTGTGTGGATAGGTGCGGGATATGTGGGTTGGCGGGGGTATGTGTGTGTGGTTTTGTGATGTGTGTATTGCTGGGTGGTTGCAGGTGTGTGGGTGGGTGGTGGAAAATATGTGGGTGGGTGTGTGCGTGCGTGTCGGTTATGGGATGGGTGGGGGATGTGTGTGTGGGTGGCGAAATGTGTGTAGGTGGGGAAATGTGTGTGGGTGGGGGATCAGTATGTGGGTTGCGGCATGTATGTTTCCCTGGGTCTGTGTGAGTGTGTGGAGGTATGAGTGGGTGGGGGATGTGTGGGTGACTGCGGGATGTGTGGGTGGATGAGGGATGTTTCTCACAAGAATGCAATATGCACTGTTTATGTTTACAACTTTCATTTGACAATGTTTTATTTCCCCATGTGAATGTATCATGCGTAATATGCATTGTTTATGCTTACAAAATCCATTTGACAAAGTTTGTTTTTCCCCTATGTAAATGTAACATGCACATTTGATAAATGAAAGATGAGTGATTGAAAGGGCCGAATGTAAGACGGGCCTACGTGCCCAATTTGTTACTCTTTTAAAATAGAGTTCGTTCGTTCTATCTATGTGGGATGTGTGTATTGGCGGGGGTATGTGTGTGTAGTTTTGTGATGTGTGTATTGCTGGGTGGTTGCGGGTGTGTTGGTGGGTGGTGGAGAATATGTGGGAGGGTGTGTGCGTGTCGGTTATGGGATGGGTGGCGGATGTGTGTGTGGGTGGGGAAATGTGTGTGGGTGGGGAAATGTATGTGGATGGGGGATCAGTGGGTGGGTGGCGGCATGTATGTTTGCCTGAGTCTGTGTGAGTGCGTGGAGGTATGTGTGGGTGGGGGACGTGTGGGTGGCTGCGGGATGTGTGGGTGGCTGCGGGATGTGTGGGTGGCTGCGGGATGTGAGGATGGATAAGGGATGTGTCTCACAACATTACAGTATGCACAGTTTATGTTTACAACTTTCATTTGACAATGTATTTTTTTTTACCATGTGAATGTATCATGCGTAATATGCATTGTTTATGCTTACAAAATCTATTTGACAATGTTTTTTTCCCCTATGTAAATGTAACATGCACATTTGATGAATGAAAGATGAGTGATTGAAAGGGCCGAATGTAAGACGGGTCTACGTGCCCAATTTGTTACCCTTTTAAAATAAAGTTCGTTGGTTCTTTCGTTCTTTCGTTCGTTCTATATTCGATGCAATCATGTTTCTGTTTGCTTTTCACCCACTTTTTATACTTTACCTTTTTTTCTGTCTTTTACAGCTGTCTTTACTTCGGCGTTCCACCAACTTGTTATTTTCTGTATCTGTGTTTTGCCTTTTTAATAGTTCCACGTGTTATTTTTGCAGTGTTTAGAATACTTGATTCGAACATCTCCCATTCTTAATCCACCAAATTTCTTGTTATATGTAGGTTTACAAAAATTTCATTTGATTCTTTCTCATAATTTTCCCTCACTGTCTCGACTTTAATATTCTTTAAGTTTACTAATTCGCATGGTATGTGTTTTCCTGGTCTTCGCTTTCTTCTTCTATTGGTTCTTATTGGGGTAAAAACTGCTTTCTGGTGTGTGTTAAAACTTAAGTTGGGCACTGTCCTTGCATCTAATATATTTCTCTTTCTGTTGTTTCTTGTTAATATGAAATCATTTTGGCGTTTAGTGTCTAGATAATTCCATTTATACCAGGTGTATAGTTGTGAGTCTTTGTGTTTTAAAAAATGTGTTTGTTATAAAGAGGTCGTGTTGAGTGCATAGCTCTACCAATCTACTTCCATTATCATTTCTTTCTTTGTGTTGGTCTCCAAATGCTCCAAGATGTTTCTCTATGTCCGTTCTGTTATGTCCTAGTCTTGCGTTGAAGTTTCCCATAACTATGATGTTGAGTTGCTTGTCTATTTTATTAAGTGTATAGTGGTTGTCTTCGAAGAACTCCTCACAATCTTGATCATTGTTGTTTGTGTTACATGGTACATATATTTGTACATACGTAGTAATTGTCTGTTCTTTTATTCTCACCGTTATAATTCTTTCTGATAAATATTTCATTTATAATATTCTACTTGCTGGCCCTGGTTCAATGACTATTCCTACACCGTGCAATGCCACTTCTTGTTGTTCCACTCCAGAGTAGACGAACGTATAACTTTGGTGAATCTCCTTGCATCCCTTCCCTGTTATTCTGGTGTCCGCTATTCCCATCTATCCAGTTTTCCTCCTTTCCATTGCTTCTATCAGTTCTTCTTCTTTATTATTAAAACCGCAGATGTTAAGAGTGCCTATTTTTATAATCGCTGGTCTATCTCGTTTTCCTTCAACATTGCCGGGTCCGTTACCGTTTGGATCAGTCCGTTTATGCTTATTGTGTTTCCTTCGAGCAGGAGAACAATCCCCTACCGGCTTGCTAGGACTGTCACAGGTTTAGAACCAAAAAAAAAATAATCTGACCAAGATCAGGCCCCCCCCCCCCCTCACGGTGAGCCATAGCCCCATTAGCACATGACCTCGCGGTAACGGTTTCCCGGTCTAAACCGCGGGTAGGTGGATTGACTTGTGTAGTCTGCGAGTCATCGGCAGGCAACTAATTTTCACTTTTCTCCCCACCTGAGAGAGACTAGACGATGCTAACGCTGCTGGCTGCAGGGCCAGGCGCTGTCCACACCTTGTAGACATTGTATGTACCTCCAATAGTTCTAATAGTTTAAATCTAGCATGTATTATTTACAATGTAAATATATATTTCAGGAGGGCTAGGAAAATGGGATGATTGTGAAATGAGCGCCAACGTGAACAAACATCAAATATAGCTAATCTTGTGCATATTGCTCTATAGTCAGGTCTTAGCCAGATATGACTGAGCTACTGCATAACAGTAGACGGTACTACCTGCTTTCTCTTAGCGCCGAACGTTGGGCGACGCTTACCACACCCGACACCCCACATTGTGCCAACGACTTCGGGCGGAAGAGCGCAATTGGGAGGGTACAAGCCTTACCCTGGTGCGAGGAAATGCAAGCTAAAGACAAAATGTCATGGCAGGGCAGACCAGGCCCTAAGCCTTGGTTGGCGGCTGGTCTAGGATCGAAGCACCGACAGGCGGACAGTTAGAGCATTGATTTGCTGATCCGGCAGCTTCTGCAGCTTGTCTTGTTCCAGATGTAGAGGTGTTACCTTTCCACTGGAGTGAACTAGGCAGGCCGAGAGAGGGATCATGCTGCATGGGCAACACATTATCTCTATATTTTAGCCCAGGCTTTGTGCTATGGAGAGGCAATAACTCCATCCCTTGTCTTAACTGGTCTTGGAATCAAAGCGAGAGGCAACTGTTACGGGTTATAAGTCCCTGTCAATTGGCGTAGACATGGGGCGCCACGCGTTGCCTCTGACGGTGGGAGACACCAACAGGTGTCACTGATCAGCTACCGCCCGCCTCAAGATGGGCAGCCCCCGGCCAACTGGTGCTGATCCGCCACAGCCTGCCTGCTTCAATGGGTGCTTGGGGCTAGGACAAAATCTGCATCGCAGGCTGTAAAACCAATGAACCAGGTACAAATAAAAATAAAAATAGAAACCTCAAGCTACGGCTTGCAACCTGGAATGTGAGAACCATGTGTCCAGGATTTTCCACAGACTTGACCAATATTGACGATGTGAGAAAAATGGCTGTGATTGATGCCGAACTCAATTGTCTTAACATTGATATTTCTGGCCTGCAGGAGACTCGCCTCGCTGAGGAAGGGTCACTCAGGGAAAACAATTACACCTTTTTTTTTGGAAGGGTAGAGGGCAGGCAGAAAAATGGGATCACGGTGTGGGCTTTGTGGGCAGTGAAAAATTCGTTACTGGGAATGATTGAAATTCCAGCAGGAGGAAATGAAAGACTATTATCCCTGCGCTTGGCAACCTCTTGTGGTTTTGCAACCATTATTACTGCATATGCACCGACACTCAATTCCTCTGATGATGTGAAGGATTCGTTCTATGAGGAGTTAGACTCCGTGATCAAAACAGTTCCAAAATCTGACTACATTTATATGCTCGGTGATTTCAATGCTCGTGTGGGCAAGGACTCGAGTTCATGGCCAGTGTGCCTTGGAAAATACAACATCGGTCGCATGAATGAAAATGGGCAAAGGCTGCTGGAGCATTGCACCAGTAATGACCTATGTATTACAAACTCCTTTTTTAAAACAAAAGAGATGCATAAGGTCACATGGAAACATCCAAGATCCGGCCATTGGCACCAGTTGGACTTCACCATCACACGGAGACAACATCTGAACCATATATCATTGACTCGAAGTTACCACAGTGCTGACTGTGATACGGATCATTCTTTGGTTGTTGCAAGGGTTAGACTGAGACCAAAGAGAATCTACACAGCTAAACACAAATCTAGCCCCAAGATTAATATTATTAACACTCACGATCCTGAAAAGTGCATTCAGTTTCAACAACAACTTGAAGATGCTTTCACTGATACACCAGAAAATTGTACAGTAATTGAAAAGTGGGGTCAACTTAAGGAAACTCTATATAAAACTGCCGTAGGGGTTTACGGCACTGTGGATCATAAGAGGCAGGACTGGTTTGCTGCAAACAACAAGACTCTGCAGCCCTTGATTCATAAGAAGAAGATAACTCTCTTAAGAAACACGGAAAGACCAACGCGTAACACTCTGAGTGAGCTAAGGCAAGCTAGGAAGGATGTGCAATAGGCTGCCAGGCAGTATGCAAATGAATATTGGATCAAGTTATGTGAGTCCATTCAAATCGCAAGTGATAAGAGAAACATAAGAAGCATGTATGAAGGAATAAAGAAAGCCTGTGGTCCAGTGATCAAAAGAAGTGCACCATTGAAAACCTTGACTGGAGAAATCATCACTGATAAGAAACAGCAGATGGACAGATGGGTAGAGCACTATTTGGAGCTTTACTCAAGTGAGATCAAACTAGTGGATGATGCCCTCAACGTCATAGAGGCTCTACCAACTCTTGACCACCTGGACACACTTCCCACCATATCAGAAGTTAAGTGTGCTATAAATGAACTTGCATCTGGCAAGGCTCCAGGTAAGGATGGGATTCCAATAGAGATTATCAGGAGTGGGCAAGACCCACTCACTCTACAGATCCACCAGCTAATAGAGCTATGCTGGCGAGAAGGACAAATCCCACAGGATTTCAAAGATTCAAGCATCATAACACTGTACAAGAACAAGGGCGATCGGAGCGACTGCAACAACTATAGGGGTATCTCACTTCTGTGTATTGTTGGAAAAGTATTTGCCAGAATTGTTCTGCGCAGACTTAAAGTCCTAGGAGATCAAGTCTACCCCGAATCACAGTGTGGCTTTCGACAGAACCGGTCTACCATTGATATGATATTCTCATTGCGACAAATGCCAGAAAAATGCCGTGAACAGAATCAACCACTGTTTATTGCCTCCATTGACCCCACAAAGGCATTTGATTTGGTCAGTCGTGAGGGTCTGTTCAAGGCACTAAAGAAGATTGGCTGCCCACCAACTCTTCTGTCCATTGTGGAATCGTTCCACACAGGCATGAAGGGTATAATCAAGTTTGATGGTGCAACTTCTGAAGAGTTTGAAATCAAGAGTGGAGTTAAGCAAGGTTGTGTACTAGCTCCCACTCTCTTTGGAATATACTTTTCACTTCTACTGAAATATGCCTTTCGTAATCAGGATGGTGGTATATACATTCACTCACGCTCAGATGGCGGCCTCTACAATGCTCAGAGATTGAAGGTCAAGACCAAAATTAGGAGGGTACTGATCAGAGAGTTGCTTTTTTTGCAGATGATGCTGCAGTTACGACCCACTCTGAGGAAGAATTGCAATGTCTACTATCTGCATTCTCCAATACTTGTTCTGAATTTGGTTTAACAATTAGCTAAAAGAAGACACAGAGTATGTCACAAGGTGCACATGGGGTACCATCAATTTTTATTGATGACGCCGAACTAGAGATGGTAGACAATTTTACATATCTAGGATCAGTGGTAAATAGCAAATTATCCCTAGATCAGGAAATCAACATCCGGATTAGTAAGGCAGCAACAACAATGAACAGGTTAAGAAAAAGAGTCTGGGAGAACAGGAAGCTTACTGCCAAAACAAAAGTCCTCGTTTATCAAGCCTTTGTCCTTAGCACTCTTCTTTATGGCAGTGAAACCTGGACAACTTACTCACACCAAGAGAAACGTTTAAACAGCTTTCATATGCGGTGTCTGCGAAGAATTCTTGGTATTAACTGGCAAGACAAAATCACAAATACTGAAGTATTGGAAAGATCAGGTTGTGTGACAGTTTATTCCATGCTCAGTCTTCGTAGACTAAGATGGATAGGACATCTTAGGAGGATAGATGATGGTAGAATACCAAGGGACATCTTTTTTGGTGAATTACAGATGGGTAAGAGATCTCAGGGTCGGCCTCTACTACGATACAAAGATGTGTGTAAGCGGGACATTGTTGATACAGGCATTGATAATGCACATTGGGAGCAAGTCGCCGCTGAACGTGTTGCATGGAGGGCAAACATCAGAAATGGAATAAAGACAAAGGTGAAAATTATTGCAGATAAGTCACACAAGTAAGATGGTGCATGATGGTGGAAATGACCACGTGTTCACATGCACCCACTGTGAACGGACATTTGCAGCACGAATTGGCCTAATCAGCCACACTCGTCACCGCCATGGGTTGTAGTTATTATGCTTTTTTAAAGCACAAACTATCGTCTGTCAAGACGGCAAGGTGCCAATGTGTGTAATGTGTGTATATTGCTACACAGGATTCTACAACTAATATCTAACTAAGACAAACGGGGGAACAGAGCTCTCTTTCCCGTGAGGAGCGAGGATACGAGCGCAGCTCTATTCTTACATTAAAATGACTGGCACTGAACAGAAATAACCACAGAAGGTTGTAGAAAACATACACATTGAAAAAAGGGATAACATTTGGGGATTCCATGAGTTTGCCACCACAGAGAGTTTTAAATTATGTATCTTACAATGGCCGAGTGTATAACAGTGGTCACAATGTAATTGAAATTATTGCTTTTCAGATATTAGTGTATTTCAATTGTGGTTTCACTGAAAAAAGCACTCAAGGGCATGGGTATCTGGAACTGGTGAGTGAAGAATTAAATGTGCCAGAGGATGTGGGACACATCGAGTATGTTATATTATATTCTATGTATTAAATGGTGTATAATGACAATGTAATGCCAAACCTAGGGTGATTGTTAGTGTGCAGAGTTGCATAGAGAGGAGTTGTGAAAATAATTGATATGTGGAAGGAATCATAGTGAGAAGGAGGGAACTGTACCTCAACTATAATGGATCAAAGCACCCCAATGTCCAACAGAGAGCAATAGTTGGTGTTGTGTGTAACATAAGATAGGAAAAGGTGAGGTAAAAACAGTATGTCTGATAGGGGGGAGGGGGGACTTAATCAGACATGATGGTGTATTTTATTGTCGGATTATCACTGGTACAAGGAGGCTGGTGTTGGCCAATTAAAGTATCATGTTATAGCATTTGACTGGATGACCCACAGGGAATATTAGTTGCTGAAGTTCGCAGCAGCAAATGAAAGAATTGTAGTGCACTTTGCCATGGAGTGATTGATTGTGTTTGCTTGTTGCCAGTGTAGAGGTGCATCTCATGTGCTGTCTTGTCACCCGATTGTCACACATTTAAAGGTGTTGGTTATGTTTTGTGTGAGGCATATCCCACTGTTGATATTAGCCTGTGATGCTGGAGGTAATGGATTGCGTTGTGGCTTATCAGTGTTGATGTTGTCCTGTTGAGACATCATGTTATAATAATTGACTGGATGATGAATATAATTGTTTATATTATTGTTTATTTCCAGAATAGCCAGTATGCTTGTGTCATAGGCTACCCTGGGTTTTCTGTCCACCTACAATGTTTAATATATGAAATACATACTCTTTTTGCTGCCATCTACATTTTCCAGTTATTGTCTAATAACTGTTGATGGTATCTATAGATGTTGTTGTGTTTATTTTGTGTTGCATATCCCTTACAGAACGTTGCAGGCAACGCCAGCATTTTTCAGCTGCTGTTGATGTACAAGGCAAGATTACACTCAGTAGTTTGCCATTGCTTTCTGAGCGACCGGCTAACATACCCCGTAAATTATCAACACGGCGAGAACCACTACCGATTCTCGTGCAGGTTACGTTACTCACAAGAATATACGGGATTATGGCGAAAGACGTTAACACCTAGGCCAGGAAGACCGAATATCTAGTGATGCCAGCAGTGTTGCCATCTCCCTTTGATGAAAAAGCACCGAAATCGACCCAAAAAAGCACTAAAAAGCGCCAAACAGTTTTAGGAAGCACCAAAAAAAAGCACTAACTGTTTTTATTACAAACTAGCTGACCCTGCCCGGCTTCGCCCAGACCCTGGTGGGAAGCATCTCATTTAATTCATATAAGTAGTCATATAAGTTCCCGTTCCCGTTACCGACTATCTGTCTATCTGTCTGTCTGTCTGTCTGTCTGTCTGTCTGTCTGTCTGTCTGTCTGACCCGGCCCGGCATTGCCCAGCTCCTGGTGTGAAGCATCTCATTTAATTTATATAAGTAGTCATATAAGTTCCTGTTCCCGACTGTCTATCTGTCTGTCTGTCTGTCTATCTGTCTGCCTGACCCTGTCCGGCTTCGTTAAATTCATACAACAAAAAAAGTAACTTAAAAGAACGTTCTTCCACACACCATCCATTATTTTTAATGAAAACTCTTTCTAATCACCTGCATGACTACAGTAACTTCTTAAGCAAAAAAAGATGAGTTACAATGTTATGCATTGTGCATCATTTTTATGAAAACTTTGAAAATGCCTTACAGATTGTATCATTATTTATTATAACTTATATGCCGGTACATAACTATGGACAAAGAGTTTATAAATCTTTGAAAACGATGCCACAATATGACTATAAGTTATACAGAAAAGTTATGCCCCTTGAAATAACTTTTACGAGTTAGATCCCCTGAAATATATGAAATTATGATGAAAAATGAAAAATGAAATAATACTGAGTAAGCAGGCGATTTCACACTAACAAAATATCACAGTTGACAGCTCTGGAATGAAAGGAAGGCGTGTAGAAAATTTCATCTCAATCGGATGGGCCGTTCGCGAGCGAATAAAGGACATACGGAGATACATAAATACATACAGAGATACACACATCCTAATTTATATATAAGATTTAACACGGTAGCACAGTATAATTTATTATTATCACTTCATATTACAATGAAGTTTATTCCAGATCCGCCAAATCCCAATCAGAACTACTTTCGAGCCAAAAAACCATCAAATTGCAATACTATTTTTTGGGAAATGACTAAAACAAGCACTGGTTTTATTCATTCAAAATGTTATAAAGTAGCACGTTATAATTTATTATTATCACTGAATATTAGAATGAAGTTTATTTCAGATCTGCCAAATCCCAGTCAAACAACTCCTCTTCAGTTTCTGTAACTATTTCTGGCTATGTTTGCTCCTGCGATGATGAGGATGAGGAGGATGATTGAAAGAAACATGTATATGCCTCCCTTGATCCAATTTTTCGCAGAATATCCTTAGATAGTTTATAATCATGACAGCATTTGCCATATCTTTTCATTCCATATCTAATAGTCAAAACAGCTGTCAAACTCTTGATGCTCAGTCTGTTCCGCAATTTTGATTTTATAACTCCCATCTGACTGAAAATACGCTCCACGTCCGCATTAGAATGAGGTAAAATGAGCACAGTTAAAGCTAAATCTATAAGATCTTGGAAAGGATTTTCACCGGTGGCATCCCTGTATGAGGCTATTTCTGCCCACAGTCCAAGTGTGTCAGAGGTCTGTGTCCACTGCATATGATGAGGTTTTCTCCACTGGAAATCGATGTGGGTGAGAGTAGCTGCATCTTCTACAAACATTTTAGCAAGATCCAATATGCAGGGCTTCATTGGCTGTAGACATTCACTTCCACTAAGACATGACATGGACTGCAACACTCGAACGTTATCGGGTGTACTTAAACGCAGCTGTGGCAATAGCCCTATTAAAATCTGGATGCACCTTCTACGAATTTCTTTCTCATCGGGAAACTTGTAGTCTGCTTTTTCTTTCTCAAATTCATAACCTAGATTGGGATTAGGATCTAAATAATCTTGAATAGCATCACTTTCTGTTATTTTTTTCCCAGGAATAGCAATCTTTGAACTGATAGAATCAATGAGCTGGACAAGATAGCTGAGTAGTTTTGTTGCATCCTGTATATCTGCTTCGAATTTCTAATTCACACTTTGAACTTCTCCGAGAATATGCTTGAGAAATATGAGATACACATAGTTGTTCATGTCGCTAAACATAGAATGTAGAAGTTCTGCTGTATAACAGCGCTCGTTGAGTCTTGCTACAACCTAATGAGTTCTGAGCTCCACCCACTGCTGCAATATTCTGACAATGGCAGATTAAATGGACATCCATCGTGTCTGGCTTAATTGAACAATCTTCAGCGAATGTTGTTCATCATTTATTAAAGCAAAAAGCTCCCTGTACTTTGCTTGACGAAGACTTGAGTGAGAAAACCAGTTATATGTTTCTCTAATCATGAACTCTATGTTCCTGGGCAGACAAGCAGCTGCAGCCTGTGACACTGCCAGCTGAAGGGAATGACATACACACCTAATTAGTACCAGATGAGGAACTTCGGATTTTAATGTTGTATATACTCCATTGTTTACACCTGTCATGACAGACGCATTGTCAGTGCCGAGTGCAACTAGTCTTTGCAACTCAAGTCCATTCTTGTTTAAACAATCTTTTAACGCATTTCATATTGCCTATACATATTGCCTATGCGTTGCAATCACTCAGTTCAACTAAATCTAAGTAAGTAACCACAAACTGCTTTCTTGTATCTGAATAATACCTAATAGCTACTCCAAGTAGCTTAGTTTCAGAAATGTCATTGCTCTCATCAATCAATAAGATGTATTTACTTTTGCCAATATCAGCTGTCAAGTCTGTTGTGAAATATGGTGCAAGTACATTTGAAAAAACTGCTCTGCACTTAGTTCTAAGTTTAAAGTTCTTGCAATCTTTGCTGTCACCAAAGTGTACCTTGCAGAGTTCACTTAAATGGTCAACAACGCGAAGCGAACAATGGCCAGCTATGAACAAAGACATGCATTCTTCTGTTTCTTTGTCATCATCTTTCAGTTTGTCAAATGCAATTGTTGTTTGCCTTTGTGTACTGAATGGTTGTTCGGCTTTCTGATGTTTCGTTGTATTCTTGTGCCTCTCAATATCATTTAACCTGGCTGCAATGGAACATTTGCAATATTTGCAAAAACACTTAGTATTATCCCCTTCGACTTTTAACAACCATTTTTGAAATCTCGTGTCACTGAGCCACTGTTCTCTGAAATGTTGACAATATTTCTTGCTCATGGTGAAACACAAATAAGCTTAAATGAAAGGATAATGTAGACACCACGAAATTATGAACTCGATTACAAGCTAATGTATTGACATTTGGACTTGTCTGCAAGATGGTGTTCGCTTTCAGCTAAATCGTATTAGAGGGAGTTACATTAGTTGAATATTGCGCGGTAACGTACTAAGACTGTTTTCCTCCATCGCTTCAGTTCAAATTCGGCTTTTTAGTGTTCCCAGAATGATTTTAAAGTAATTTTACCCACCCCCAAAAAAGCACCAAAGAGCACCCAAAAACTTTGTGAAGCACCAAATTAGCGTGGCCGCGCTAAAAGCAAACTTTTCGCACTAAATGACTTGAAAAGCACTAAATTTAGTGCCAAAAGCACTAAAATAGCAACATTGGATGCCATTATGTTATTTAATTAAAATGAGTTGTATCTTGAAGTCGATCAATAAACGTATGTCTGTATTGCTCTGTATTATGTTGTTGTTTTTTTTTTTTGTGAGTTCATTTATACTTTAATGTTTGTCCTCACCAATGCTAAAACAATCTTTGGAACAATCAATTGTTAGGGATTGTACATAGTACGGACCTCTGTCTAAATGAATCCTGGAATTTTGTGTCTAACTCTATCCTGTTCTTGCTTATTGAGGACGGTGGTAGGGCTTCTCTTTCTTCCTTTTGATCCTGTTCTTCTTTGGCCATAAATAATCAGCGTTGCGCTCCATTCACCCTTGTTAACCGTTGCAAAAAAGCTGTTCTTCCTTCTATTTTCCCCTCTGTTGCATAACCATGGCAGAAAACTGCTTCAGGATCAATTTTTATTGCATCTCTTATTCTGACTAACAGAACTCGTTCTGATAGAAGCATATATAATTTTGCTATCTTCGCTCCGTCTCTGTCTAAGATTATACTCAGAACCCATTCATGTTAGTTAGTTAGTTAGTTAGTCGCAGTTCCAACTTCACAGCAACGGGTTGTCCCCATTATGCTCTGTTCCTGTGCCAGTGAATATCACACAAAATGCTCCCCACTGCCCAATGTGAAAAGTGGAAAAGACAGGAGTCTCGACAAACAACAGCCCACACAGATACACTGTACATAATGCCGCCGCTAGAATGTCAACACAATAGTCCCCCACGAAACACCCAGTTCATCACAGATGGAATCGGCAGTCATTTTCCCATCTGGGTGTTTCCTAGATGTTCACCACACAGTCCACGAAAATACAGTTCATCGTCGATGGCAGTGGCAGTCAACCAGAAGCCCAGCAGCCACTCATTTCTGTATAAGGCAAAAACCGGTCAACTCTGGGACATAGCCATCCGTCATTACTCCGAACATGCAGTCACGTTCCAAAAAACCTCGGGCAGATTCAAAAGCATTTCATACGAAACTCACAGCTCACAGTGTCGCGCCACGCACTCACTCAGTAGCAGGGCGACGGAACAATCAAGCCTTCTTAGTCGCCTCTTACGACATGCGTGGTAGGCTACAGTGTTGGTATTCTTTGCTTCCCTTATGGGCCCCGGCAACACACGGGAATTCATGTCCTCGTGAGTAGATTATTCTATATTAATCTATGTACATTTGTCATGCTTTTAGCTGTCTTGTCTCACATAATCCCAAAATGTTAAAATGCAATCTCTTTCTCGCTTGATATTTTTCAGTTTACCAATCTACATGAGACTTCTCGCATTCAATGTCCCCTACTTCTTTCCATGCATCACTTCTAGATTTGCATCTAGTAACAGAATGGCGACCTGGTAGCACCTTTAGCATATGCTGTTCCCTTCCGGACGAAGCAATTCTTAGGCTCCTCTTGGCGCCCATCACTTAGAATATTAACCAATAATGGATCTTAGTTTCGAGGGAAATGTGTGGAAGATGTATTCAGACTTTTCCAATCTTGCCATATCTTTAGTTCTCCTTATTATCCTCAATCAAATGGGATTGTGGAGAGGTGGAACGGGACTCTGATAAGTATTCTGAGGAAACTTGCTCAGGAGAAGACAGGGGATTGGGACTTATATATACACGCAGCTTTATTTGCCTATCGGAAAGTTCCCTATCATTCAACTGGGATTGCTGCTGCTGTTTGTACGTCCAATCAAAGGATCATTAGAGGCGTTCCTTCGAACTTGGACTGAAGATGAACAGGATGAAACAGTAGTTACTGCATCTACATATTTTGCCGAATTGAGGGAACGTTTACACAACTGTTGGAAACAAGCGAGTGTCAATCTGCGTCAAGCCAGACGGAGAATTGCTCGTTACTTCAACAAGAAGGCAAAATACAGAGAGCTAGAAGTAGGAGAGAAGGTGATGTTGCTGCTTTCGACAAGTCAAAATAAGCTGCACATAGGATGGAGAGGACCATATGTAGTGACAGAGAGGATTTCTCGTACGAACTGCAAGATCTCTGTCAAAGGCAAGATGACGATTTTTCACATAAACCTTTTGAGTAAATATAATGAACGGCCCTCGACCACCGAAATTGCATATCTGATGTCTATAGCTGTGGCGACAGAAGGGACAACATGGGACAACAATGGGAGTCGAGTACCCATGGCAAGCCAAAGAACCTTTAATGATATGGAAATTAATCCCAACCTAACTAAGGATCAGCAGAAGCAGATTCGGGAACTTGGGGCTATGTATGCAGAAGTACTTACAGACAAGCCATGACTTACTGAATTAGAATTCAACATGAAGTTGAATGATCCAGTGCCTGTGCGCGTCAAGACTTAACCTATTCCTTATGCCAAGCAGAAGACTTGGAGGAAGAAATTCAGCAAATGCTCTCGCGAGGAATCATCTCACCATCTGAGTCACCTTACAGTGCAAGTGTAGTTTTGTTGAGGAAACCAAGTGGAGAACACAGATTGTGCATCGATTATCGACAGCTCAATGCTAATACTGAATTTCAGGCAGAGCCTCTGCTTGATAAGGATCATCTCTTCGCCAGCCTCAGTAATGTCAATTACTTTTCAAGAATCGACCTCAGCAAGCGATATTATCAAATTCCCATTAAACAGTAAGTTCGACAATGGTTGGCTTTTTGCACTCTTGGAGGACATTACGAGTTCAACGTTCTTCCTTTTTGATATAGTAATGATCCTATAGTATGTCCAGAAACGAATGCCATCATTCACGATCAATTATTTTGAAAACTGTCTGTTGTATCGTTATGAAATTTTTCCTGACGTCTTATATTTACCCCCATCCAAGGAATATGTCTTTGGTAGGTCCAAAAGCAACTTAAAACATCGAAAGCGGCGACATTTCTTTGATGTTTTGCTGAAAAACTAGTGATTTCTCGCAAAAAAAAACTTGTTTTTACAGTAAGGAACGCCCCGCCAATTCACATGACGACACAAGGCGTATCCGGATTCGTATGGGAGTGGGTGCAATAAAAGAAGTAGCTTAAAAGTCGACAGGGTCGGCTGCATTGCACCGGGTTTTTATCCCATATGGCTCCGTTTCTTTCCGTAGCGCGGAAAGCGTCGCACAAAGCACGAACTCCGTAGATCCAGCGACGACCCTCGGGAGTCTCCGAAAACATGCACTCGTGAAATGAAGGACGCGGCCCGGAATCGAACATACAACCTTCGGAGCCCGAGTTAGACGGCTTGACCACTTCATCACGGAGAATCCCGACAGGGGTGCAATGTGTAATATTAGTAAAGACAGAGAATTTACAGAGTTATGGGGTAAATAATTTGCAAATTGGCAGGAAAGTAGAAGGAATATATTTCTTACCTTATTGTTCATTTCCTTCTTGTTTCTTCAGCTGCTGGTTAGTAATGTGTACACAAGTATTCATGTTAGCTTTTTATATTCAGTTCGTGAAAGCTTCCAAATAGCTGTGCGTTAATGTGCGAATGGAGTAACCAGAGATGATACCGCAATTTAGTCATCTTGTTTCCATTTTTAAGGATCTTTTCAGCTGTCTGTGTAGTTTGTTCACGCGTACACATGGGTGACAGACCCACTTTGAGTCTTCGTGAAAGATTGTCTACTGTGCTGTTTACCGTTCGGAGATGGAACATGATTACCTGTTTTGCACTATAAAAATAATTGTCAGTGTCTCTGTAGTGGGTTTTCTTCTTAACGACCAAGATGTTGGTCCTCTTTTCATTGAAGTTTATAGATTGATTCGTATGCACGTGTGTTGTCCCCTAATTTGACAACGTGTTTGCTCTCACGTTTCTTGTTATACCACAATATTTCAGTTTCCTCCGCAATATTACTCTTCTGTAGGTATTCAATGCGTTTAGTGTGTGTGTGTATATGTTTTTTTTTTAAATTTCAATACAGTTGTTTATTACCGCTGAGGGCTTGCGGAATTGAAAATTCATAACTGTGGAATACAAACTGTTGGCATTGACATTATGCTGATGCTGTAATATTTAGGGCCTGCAATTCGTCTGAATAGTTGGAGCAAAATATCCCAGTAAGTGTGTACGTAGATTAAGGTCTGCGATCTGCTCAGACCTTAATCTGTGTCGGACGATTCCAGAAGGTTGATGATTGCTCTCGGTTGCATAAAATTCAATCCATCCTTTCTCCAATAGTCCTCTTCCTCTTTCAACACATGGTAATCACATTTTTTTTCCAGTAACTTTTATCAATATTTAATAGCGCGGACTGGGTTAGTATCTTGACGTCAGACAATTTGAATTTAGTATTTGCAGCTGTCACCTGTCCTTTAATTTTAGCCCACACAAGTTCTATAGGGTTTAAATGATAATGATACGGCGGAAGTTTCAAGCACCTATGGCCATGCTCTTCTATCAACTTATCGATTTGATATTTCTTGCTTTTTTCGCCTGTTTTACAATGGACAACAACTGAAGCTTTACATATGTTCCTGGAAATGGTATTTTTTCCCGTCGGAGCCATATCTTTATTTCTTCCTTTGTGCTCGATGCCGTAGGTATTTTGTCTTCTTGGGCAACAACATTGTGATATGACGCATTGTCCATGATTAGACAAGACGGTCTATCAAGGGATGGAAGTACTGTATTCTCGAGCCAATCTCTAAATACATTACCATTCATCTCATTATGATAATCCCTATTGTCTGTATACTTTGATACGAATACGAGCCCAGCATTCTGTAGTAAGCCATTATGAGTTCTTGTCATGATTTCACTGTGTATTAACCAGATAATGACAATACAGGGCTACATTTGTTTTTAACCGGGACAGAAAACCAATAAAGTCTGAATGCACAGCTGCAGTTGTTGATAACCAATGGCAGGTAGATCAAAGACACCGCGGACCTTGAGAAGTCTTGGATAGACAGAAGATATGTCGGGGAATTGTGGACACGTGGTTGTAACACGCTGGCTTGTTGTAGCTGTCAGGACAGGAGAAGTTAACTCCTGCATTGAGTAAGGACAAGGGAGCTAAGATTGTGAACTTAGTTAGGGCCCTTGAGCGACAACCGCGGAACATCAAAGATTTCTCGGGAACACTCCTAGCGCTGTGAATAAACAAGACTGGGATACATGAGTGTGGCCAAGATGTCTCGGGAACACTCCTAGCGCTGTGAATAAACAAGACTGGGATACATTAGTGTGGCCAAGGATTGTGACTAAGATTGACGTGTTTTTTGTGTGTGCTGCAGTTAGGAAATTCGGAGAGCATCTATTGTGTTAGATTTAAGTAACATTAGATCACATATGCCTTAATGGCAAGTTATAGATGTCATCCAGGATTGATGCAGTTGTGCTTAATGTATTGTAGAGAGTATATTTAAGCCTAATTAATAAAAGCAGTAGCCTCGGTAAAACTAGCTAGAGTAATAGATAGAATTAGCTCTGCTAGTGAGAATTGTGTAGTGGGGTGATATTTGGGGAGATTGGGGATGGGGAGAATGTACAATGATGGGATCTTCCAGTGAGGTCTGCTAGGGGTCTACACTTTACATTTTGCTCGGTCCTGATCTTAACCCACTGCAGACCGGAGTGAAGAACTCCTATGCCCATGACAGAGTTGGCTCACTGTCATGTATCTGAGTGAGGCGGACACCCCCCCCCCCCCATCTAATGGAGGTCAGGGACAGTTGCTATCACAAAATGTGTTGTTCTCTCGTTGACAGGTTCCTTTAGGTTACTCTAGTCACTGAGAATGGAGACTTTAGTGCAGGCAGTTATTCAGCAGCTTTTGCACTGGGCCCATGTGGAAAGGGGTTTGAAGGAAAAATCATGAAAGTATTTATCAAACGGTAGCAGAATACTAGTGATTGTTTTCTCCGCATCATTTTGGAGAAAGACTAAATCGTGAGATTAATGTTTTTTTCAAACATCACATATGAACAGAACACTAGAGTTGGTTTTTGTTACACCACATGGGAAAAGTCCAGTGGGTATTATGTTCTCACACGACGAGTAAAAAGACTAATAGATACTCTTTTTCCACATCACATGGGAACAGAACAGTAAAAACTGATTAAGTAATTATTATAACAGTGGTCAGGTGAACAGTAGAAACATTAGACCGGAATTACATTTATTTCAAGGAACAGTATTTTCGTGTCATCAATAGACAAGGATGTTATAAGTCACCGAACAATAGGGACATGTATTAACGGTGTGTGATCCAGGCAGGATCAATTTCAGACTGCGACTAGGTATATACATGATCAATTAACGACCGGTGGAAGTCGACATCTAGCAGGATAGATTCATGCCTTGGTGAGGTCATCGTGGACTGAATGAAGATGTGGTGTGATCCTTTCTGGGATGATCGGGCTGGGCTCTTCGGCTACTTGGTCTAAGTCTGCACCCACTAGAATATTCGACACACATTCTACACATTACACACACACACACTTCTCACACCTATACTCTTTGCTTAATAAATTATTTTGTATTTATTTGTTAAAGCTAGAGTTGTGGAGTATGTTATGTTGGGGAGGAGTGAGAGGGGGCATGATCTAAGGGTGAGTGAGAGTAAGAAAGAGGTGTTTGCAGACCGACGGAGTTTTGTGGACGGAGTCTGGTGGTTTCTCTAAGACAACAATATTGGGGTAATAAAAATGTGGTGTTGATTCCCATCACTTCATGGACGACACTAAAGTAAGTAAGAAAGACTTACGACAGTTCTACCAGCATAGGCTATGACCAAACGCTGTCCTTTACTACTGGGCACATAACTCTTTATCTTTCCATCCATTGATTGCCATTCCTTTTCACTTGTGTGGTGCGCATTGATCCACGTCTCATCCAAATACACTATGTCATAATTTTCTTTGCGCATTTCCCTTATTTCAGGTATGTATCTGCTTCTCATGGCTCCTAAATGCGGTTGCTCGCAAAGGATATTTCTACATCCCTTGTACTTTCTAAAAGTGAAGCCTAATGTCCTTATAATTGTCCCCAAAGTTGTTTTGGATAGCTCTATGTTATTGTTCTTTCTCAACAAACCCCTCAGTTTTCTTACAGTCACTGTTTCTTTGGCATCCATCATCTTTATAATAACTCGCCTGATGACACCCTTGTCAAAGCTGTCTACAATTGCCTTTCTACCTACCGTTTGCTTAGCGCGTGTTGGTTTCATTCCAGATTCTTGCACCCATCGACGAAATGACCGTTTACTCAAACCCATTGCATGCACTGTTCTTTTTTCGGGATTTGTAACAGCATGAAACAGTTTCCTGCCATCAGCTTCTTGACAAAAATATGTGTACAACTTCATAGCGATGCTTTGAAGTCAGTGGCGTGCAGAGGGGGTGCAACGACCTTGGGCATCCAGCCGGCAGGGGGCATCCAATTAGGGAGAGGGGGCAGCACAGTGCAGTGGGAGGTGAAGAAGAATGAATTAGGGAAAGACCAATTAAGGGGCATCCAATCAAGAGGTTGGCCCTGGGCATCAAAGAACCCCTGCACGGCACTGTTTGAAGTGTACACAATTTCACTTTCAATCCCATTGAACAATACTCACACATTCAAATATTAGTTATTAATATTATATTAATGGTAAGATTTATTTATATAATCAAGTTTCGTGAAAGAACCCACATAGGAGACACCTCTGAACAATCCCATTTAACTGCGCGCAGTCTGTGTCAAAATGAAAACCACGAGACAATTTCAAACAAAGTACGGATGTGTCTTGGTGAAGCTGTAATACTTTTTAAATGATGGAATTAATCTCAGAGCCGTAAATTATATACCGCATATAAACAAACATTGAAATCTGCTGTACAATCTCCAGAAAAACAATTTCTTTGTTGGGTGAAAATAATGATAAGGTTATATGCTAAATCTCATCATTTTTCCTCAGTTGGTTACTGAGATATGGAATTTTATATTGGGGCATAAACAAAATAAACAGACTATAGTGTTTTTACACGCATGATGAGGAATTTACTTGACCCATTACATCATCCGTCTGCCAGCCATTTCATGGATGCTATTCTGATCGCTTCTTAAACATTTGAGGAGCATGTCAGGACACTGCATCTCTTGTTCTAGCGACTTAAAGAAACTGGTTTGACAGCAAGACCCAAGAAGTGTCAAATGGGATTCCAACAACTGGATGTTCTAGGCCATATGATATCTCAAAAATTAATAACACAACAAGAGGGAAATGTGGAGGAACTCCAGAGAGCACCTCGCCTAAGAACCAAGAAGGATGTGAGATCATGTGTATCCTTATTTTGATTCTATCAACGATACTCAAGGACTTTAACACTCTGTCCCTTAACGGATGTTACCAAAAGGGGGAATCCATAGAAATTCAATTGGCCATTGCGAGAGAGCTTTTACAGCACTCAAACAATCTTTAACTGCCAAGCCAATTCTTCATCTACCAGACCTCGACCGCCCATTTGTGCTACGCACTGACGCGAGCAACAGTGGCGTGGGAGCGATTCTGCTTCAGAGGAAAGGAAATGTATCAGAGCTATTTCCTGCAGCTTATGCAAGCAGGAAATTAAATTCAGCAGAGAGAAACTATTTCTTTATTGAACGAGAATGTCTTGCTTTGATATGGGCTGTGGAGAAATTTCAGACTTATCTGTACGGAAAACATTTCACATTGCAATGTGATCATCAACCCCTAATGTTTCAGGTAGCATCCAAGAATTTAAATGCACGACTCATGAGGTGGTCATTACTTCTGCAAGCATACTCGGTCCAGATTGAATACGTTCCTGGAAAGATGTATGTGGGAGCTGATTTTCTGAGTTGACATCCGGTTCCGGGTGAATCACCCAATTCAGCTGCAGTAGGAGACAGGACGAAAGCGATCACCAATGAGGAGTCTGACAAATGTTGATGATTGGTGCTCAGTTCACTCCAGGTAGAACTGACTGAGATGGGGTACTGTAACATAAAGGATTAAATCATGCACAACTTGTCAACTACACTTCAATAAAGAAATCTTTCATCGCACGATATTGCACGTCAAACACCTAGCCGAAGCTTGAATCATCTAATTAAACGATGTCATCAAGATATAAACCAGGTTAGCATCTCAAAGTAAGATGTCGATTGGTCACTTAGGTACACATTACTCAAGGAAGACGCCACGAAGCTTCACCCCGAGCAGTATTCAACATGTCTGCAATGTAGACGGACTGTGTTTTTCGTGTGGTGGTTTATCTTAATATTCCTGTGGATATCCTCACTGGATTCGGTAAACTGGCCACTTCAGAGATCAAGCTGAAGACCCTATGTGGGGAAGTTCAGGTATTTTGTGCTTGTTTGTTGTGCAATTTGTGATATTATTAATTCGAATGTACTGTGAATGTTAACTTCAAATCTTGAGGCACCGGTAGACCTTAAACTGTCCCAGACCGCCATGATGCAACGCTTTGCCTCAAATTATGCTAGCTCTTGATTTATTCTTCCATCCTAGTTGCCTTCAATGAATGCATACCTGTAATAATATCCAGAACTGCTGTAGGGAGTAAATTGATCAATGCACTCTTACGCATTAATTCAAATGCAAGATATCACTATCTTCTGACTAAGAAGACTATTCATGTACTCGATAAATACTTCTCCTTATTCATGCACTTTCACCTGGAACACACTGTGGGTGAGTGAGAAAACTACATTTTCCTCATTTAATCTTTCCAGTATACAGTGAAGGATAAACTATTTATTGCATGTCTGAAAGAATCTGTACTCAGGTCCAGCATTACTTCACAGCTGTGGTTAATATTTACGTTTAACAATTGCACTCGCTTCCTAAGGGAAGGACATTTTGCATTCGTGATGGTTTATCAGTCCAGTAATGGGGAAGATTCAAACACCTGTCCTTACCAACTGTTGTTGCCAGCAGGAGGGGACAATGTTGCGTTCAGGCTTTGGGAGAAGAAGAAGAATTCGTGTGAGAGAGAGAAACCTGTTTTGGGATTCTCCCACTGATATATATATATATATATATATATATATATATATATATATATATATATATATATATATATATATATATATATATTTGTTTGTTTGTTGTTCTAGAAGGGACTATGCATGTTTTGCAATTATGAATACTCCACTTGAGGTTTTCCTTTATGTCCATTCATGCACTCGAACCATATTTTCACCCGATGTGATGAAATCATTTATATATGAGTTAAACTCATTGCAAAGTCTGGAAACTGTGGGGTAGTAATTGTTCGAATATATGGCACCCCAGTAAACAAAAAGGCTTATAGGTTGGAGATATTTGAGAGAGGAGAAATGACACTCATGAACCTCATCTGACATGTAAAAGGCAACTAACCAACATGCATCGCCTAATCGTAGGGTCAATGAGTTGATAGGAGTGATGTTTTTGTCATCACTGATGTCATCATATCATCATCATCTTCCTTATGTCCTTATCTAAGTGACTTTACTTACTCATCTGATTCCATGTCATACTTCTGTTGTCCTTGTCTGTTATCTGAGGACCGTATCTCACTGAGACCCCTGACATTCAGAACACACAATATCAGAAGGAACAGATGATGATAAGCATGCTGAAAGTTGTTATGCCCACGCAGTAGTCAGAGTGGTTTCAGCACCAAATAGAGGAGGAGTATAACTCTCACTCTTGGGCACTGTCATACTTCTTCCTCCTTTGCATCCTCCCTATCTTTTCCATTAACCATTCTGTCCTATTTCTCTATGATGATAAATCTTATCAGATTATGAATGGGTATGATTGTTTGCATTGACAATGTTTAGAGTGGTGCTAAATTGGTGATAACAGCATTTATAGAAGAAACAGCCATACCGTGCAGGAGATTGTGGAAGCTCAGGTCCTCCACCTGAATTAGTGAGCAGTTTGTCGTCCTGTGTTGAGGTCAGGTAGAGTTTCTAATAGATCCATCAGTCAGTGGACCTTGTAACCGACGAAGGCTCAGTTCTCTTTTCCTCCAGAAGGTTATCTGTTACAGCTGTAATGCAGAGCACTCCAGGAATCACTTTTTTCCAATACTATCCTATATTGAAGAAGACATGCCTTCAACAGCATAGGTCATCTAATTGCTTCAGGATCTAACACTGAACACAATTGTACAGGGTGTTCAGAGCTGTGTAGAGACATAATATTTATTTATGTTAGCCGAGACTTTTGACATTGATTTATAATTCTGAGAAGAGGGAGAGAGTACCAGAAGGTGATTTTTTCCATTACAAATGATGTCTTGGTTTATTCAATGATTATTATGTATTCATTTTTGGAACCAATAATGTTCTCTCTTCCACTTTCTACCACATTTGACGCGATCGCAAGACATTGGAAAACCGTCTTATCTTCCAATTGGGTTCACTCTCCCCTCACGGCCTCATTGTCCAACACAGTTTTATTTAAATCCCTAACGCCCTCCCCCCCCCCTCCATCCCCGTAGTCGTATAGTCCACTTACAAGCCAGTTGCATGTCCTTCACAGGACGTAGTAGTCAACACCAGCATTATCTTTGCCTTCTGTGACTTCCCGGTTAGTTTGCGTGCTTTCGATTCTCATTGCGTACTGAACAACCGTCACTTGTGCATCCAGATCGCCCACAGCAGCATTTCGAGCTTGGCGTGCGGAATTGCGACCTGCATCCGTTACATCGCCACAGGGTCAGCTACAGTGCTCTACATATCCATATTTTTCCATTCGCTCTCATGGGCGCACCCCCATCCCCAAGCGCGGGTTCTCTCGCCGGTTGTCTTAGCCAGTCACTTAGCTTCTGGTTGTACTAACCTTTAGTCAGTTGACCACGTTAACCAAAACAAAGGGTTTATTCCATCCATGGATAGCCGTTCAAGCTAGGACACAGATAAGTGAAATTACCTGATTTTACGGAGTATAAAACGCACTTTTTTCTTCAAAAAATTGCCTCCAAAATTCAAGTGCGTCTTATACTCGAAATTAATATAAAAATGTCGTGTTTGATAAAAAATTCCCACCAGTCTTAAAAATAGCCATATATTCGATGCCGCGGGAAACCTATCTCTATCTGGCAACATTGGATTCAACTGGCAGCAGCAGTGCACCGATGCGACGAACATGAGTTGCGGGGATTCACAAGCTTGCTAACACTGTCTCCCTCCCGCCCCGCCATCACAAACCCAGAACATTGTCTAGCCTATGATGCGTCATTGCAGTCTACGGTGCCAGTGAACTTGAATTGAAAGTGATTTGTGTTATCGGTAACAGTACAATATTTTTGTTAGTAGCTAGTTTCGCAATGGAAAAAAATAACAAGTATTCATATGATGCGGGCTATAAATTGAATGTAATAGCATATGCAGAAGAACATGGAAACAGAGCAGCTGAGTGGCATTTCGTCCCTCCACCAACAGAAAAAAAAACATTCGCGATTGGCGGGCTAGTAAAGAAAAACTTTAAAAAATGAGGAAGACTAAATGTGCAAATAGAGGGTTGAATGGAAAATGGCCAAAACTAGAAGATGATGTATTGAAATGGATTCCAAGACACCGTCAAAATGGCATAGGAATTAATTTAAAAAAAAATGATTCAAATACACTCTCGTAAGCTAGCGCTACAGTGGAACTTAACTACTTTGTGGAGTTGGTTGGTGCTATAGGTTTATGAAGCGTCATGGACTTAGCATGCGAACCAAAGCCAAAATATCTCAGAAAATGCCACAAGAGTATGAAGATAAAATATTATCTTTCCATCGCTTTATTATCCAACATCGAAAGAAAACCAGTGTGGAACTAAGCCAAATAGCGAATATAGACGAAACTCCTCTGACATGTGATGTGTCGAGTAACAGAACTGTTGCCATGAAAGGTGCTAAAACTGTAACTATAAAACCAAGTGGACATGAAAACATGCACTACACTGTTGTCCTTTCATGTTGTGCTGACGGTACTAAACGTAATCCAATGATTATTTTCAAGCGCAAAACAATGCCAAAACCTTCTGAAATACCGCCAGGTGTTGTTGTTCACGTACATGACAAGGGTTGGATGGACGAGGATGGTATGAAATTATGGATTAACAGAGTGTGGGAGAGAAGGAAGGTGCATTATTGAAGAAGAGTTCTCTTCTTGTGCTAGATCAGTTTAGTAGTCATTTGAAAACTTCTGTGAAAGAGACATTGAGACAGGGAAATACAGAGCTTGCTGTTATTCCGGGAGGACTTACTTCACAACTGCAACCTCTTGATGTCTCGATAAATAACTTCCCTAGACCTGCCGAGTTCATTATAGTAAATCTTTACACAAAAGACTATTACATACCATTAGAGATTAGTCCCAGGACTCTAGTTAGTCCCAGGACTCTAGCTGTCAAGAGTACGGGGGATCACATAGTGCGACTGAATCTCACCATCCTTATTACCTTACAGCTTCTCATAAGTCTTTAGCCTGACCACGAAGGAGTAAGCCGAGAAAATTGACATTTCGAACATATATAGCACATTCAATTTGTAATGGACATATGAATAATGAATTTCCCTCCTCAAATGGTTTTCCCTATATGGTGCATGGTACAACACACCCTATATACCAGATCTGCACATCCAACGGCTTGTCAGAACAATGGAGAAATCAGACGCCAGGACTGTGATAAACTTCTTGATGTTACAGGGAAAAACACCTACAGAAATACACAGGGTGATGGAGCCAGTGTTTGAGGAAGTCTATCCTTCGTATGCTTCTGTAAAAGAATTGGTGTTTGCCTTTTAAGTGTGATCGTTCCCAAGTTGCTGATTTGCCAAAATCAGGACGACCGTCCTAAGAGTAAAATGATGCAAATGCTGCAAAAGTGAAGAAAATCATAAACCAGGATAGGAAAATGACAATTGCAGAGATATCGGGTTCAGCAAAACTGAGTAAGAGTACAGATTTTAGAATTTTACACAACAGACTGAGCATGAGGAAAGTGTGTACCCGCTGGTTCCCGCACTTGCTGACACGTGAACAGAAATAAAACCGGGTTTATTGCTGTGGCCAGTTGCTCAACATATTGCGGTCGAAAACATGTTGACGGCCATGGTGACGGTAGATGAGACTTTGATTCACCATTATGACCCAGAATTCAAAATTGCCAGCATGCAGTGGAAAACCCCGGGCTCGCCACCACATGTCAAGCCAAGAGCACAAAAATCTGCAAGAAAAGTGATGCTGACTTTTTTTGGGGACGTCAAAGGTGTCATATTGAAAGATAACATACTTCGTGACAACATGGTTAATGGTCAGTACTATGCAGACCTCCTTATCAAACTAAGAAAGGCTGTGACCAGAAAACGATGTATAGTGAACACGCAAATTCTCCCTTTGCTTCAAGACAACGCTCCCTCCCATAAAGGACGCCTTGTGCTGCAAACTGCCAACGATTTTAATATTGAAATTCTTCCAAACCCACCATATTCTCCAGATTTGGCTCCATAAGAATTTTTTTTTCTTTTCCCAAATCTTTAAAAACAGCTGAAAGGAAATCGTTTTGACAGTGACGAAGATGTCATACTGGCTTGTGATAGCTGGTTTAGTTTTAAAAAAATAGGTTTTTTTATTCTGAAGGTCATTTCAATGTCACAGAGAAGGCAGAAATGCATAAATTCAGGTGGTGGTTACATTGAGAAGGAATAAGCACTGTGCCAAATTTCAATTTTCTCCGGTTACTCCTTCATGGTCAGGCTAAAGACCTAATAGAAGCCCTTTGTATTAATCTGCCACTTTCTATCATCTATATTTATAATTTATCATTACCCGTCCTAATACTCCAAGGTCCTGTCGAACCCATGAGACATCTAAGTTTATCCTCTGCGTCAGCTCTCCGTGGTTTTTGTTGTCTACATTCTACTAGACTGACTTCTGTCTATTTGAAGGCATCTTTTCCTCTCACCCTTGGTATTCGTCTCCTAACCTTCGCTACTTTCCTACCATGTGTATTGAATTGGAAATAAATAGGTATATTTAGCTCCTGCGAGAATAAACATACTAAACATTGACACGGTGAACATACCTTACAAGGAGATCCATCGTACACATGCGAAAACAAAGTCAGTGGCTTATCCAAAATCAGAAGTAATCAATAAATATATAAAGTGAAATAATAAAATAAAACTAAAAATCACACAAATACGTACAATAGGGCACACAGGACGGCCGATGTTTCGATTGCAAGAATCTTTGTCAAGGACAGGGCAACACAAATAGACAAAACAACGAAAACCAAAATACAAAATAACGCAACTACTCGGTTCCCATGTGGCAGCAGAAATGGTGGTTTGTGCCGGTTGCGAAGGCACTCTTTGGCTACAGAGTTTAAGTATAGTTAGGTTACCAGAGCGCCAGCTAGGGTTTATGTCGCCCCCCACCCCCCCCCCCCCCCCCCAAAAAAAAAAATGCGAACAGTCCGATATGAATATATAGAGGTGTTTAGACAGTTAAATATGAATATATAGAGCGAGGACAGCATAGTTATAAACAATGTAAACATAATGGATATGTATAAACGGAGGCGTGTAAACAGTTGGATATGAATGTATAGAGGGAAGATAGCACAGTTATACATTGGCGTCCACAACAATATTGATACCTGCTGGATGGACGCATCTCAGAGAGTTTATTTATTGGCTTTCAATTATGAGCCTAATGGAGAAGCAAGGTGTCAATGCAGTGACACATACATCGTCGACTCCATTGTGGTTGGAAGAATTAAAATGGTTGGGGACATGTTTGTCAGCGCCCTGGTTAATATCTCTGAGGTTCTCCCTAAAACGTTTGGCAAGGCGTCTGTCGGTTTGACCAATGTATTTCATGTCACATAGTTTGCAGATGATAACATATATGAGATTGCGGGATATGCAAGTAAAAGAATCTTTCAAGGAGAAGGTGCCTAGGGGTAATGCGATCGCCGGTGTTTGAAAAACATATGGGCATGTCAGAAAGATCTTGCGGTTGCATTTGAATGTGACCACATATGAAGTATCTGTGGGGAGACGACTATGCACAAGACTATACACACACACATCGCATACCCACACAATGGGACTCGAACCCAGGCGCCCGACAACTAGTTGGTCTACTTATCTATATAAGTATTCCACATGCCCGGGGCTTGGCTCGTTGTCCGCCCCGCCACCCCCGCCACCGCCGCCGTCGCCCGGAGATCGGAAGTAGTCATCACGACAACCGGAAGTGGTCACCCAGAACCAAGAAAATAACCGCCAATTTTTAAAAAATGTGGTCGGAAAAGGGCTCAGTTTGGTGACGTCAGAGAATATGATCATGACTTTTGTATAGTAAAATATGACGTCACCACGAAGGACTAAAGTCCTTATTTCCTAAGTAGTTACCCCCTGACATATTACTACTAATGTGCACTTCTAGTTTTTCTTCTTCTTCTTCTTCTTCTTCTTCTTCTTCTTCTTCTTCTTCTTCTTCTTCTTCTTCTTCTTCTTCTTCTTCTTCTTCTTCTTCTTCTTCTTCTTTTACTACTACTACTACTACTACTACTACTACTACTACTACTACTACTACTACTACTACTACTACTACTACTACTACTACTACTACTACTACTACTACTACTACTACTACTACTACTACTACTACTACAACTTCTACTACTACGACTACTACGACTACTATTTCTACATTTACTACTACTACTACTACTACTACTACTACTACTACTACTACTACTACTACTACTACTACTACTACTACTACTACTACTACTACTACTACTACTACTACTACTACTACTAATACTTTACAACTACTACTACTACTACGACTACTACTACTATATACTACCACCACTACTCTTATTACTGCCGCTACTACTACTAATACTTCTGCCTGTTATCCACTGTGTAGCAAATGACCTCAACGAACTCACTATTGTCCTCCTGTCTGTTACCGGTTCCTGCTGTCCTGCGCTTGTTTAGTTATTTCTCTATTTCCATTGCTCTCCCAGTATTTCCTATGCCCTGCGCATGTTTAGGTCTCCCTCTTGTTTCTTTTGCTGTGTAGATCCCAGTGAGAGATTGTTCTAGTTATGTTCTAGTAATATTTCCTCAATGTATGTCCGATTCAGCATCAGCGTCTTCTCCACACTTCGTGATTCGCTGGAATTTATACTGTCAATAGGATGAGCATTAGTAATTAGTAGTACCACTTTTGTCCTTCTGTTCTACCCAGGCATCAGTTAATGAACGTTATGTGCATTTTCCGTGGGTCTCCTTGGCGAAGTATTCAAGGTGCATGCCTAGCGCTACGAGGTGGAGGGTTCGTTTTCGAACTCCATTATTCGTTTCACGAGTGCAGTTTGTTCGGAGACATCACTGAAGTTGCGGAGTTGGTGATATGTTGGACGTTTCCGGCAGGCCTCTCTATAGGAAGAAAATGCCGAGTCGTTCTGGACAGAACCCGGTGCATTAAAGTCAATGATTTTGCCGGTAAGAACATGTTACGTGTATTTTCTACACTACTACTTAATTACATCTACAAAGCAGGCGGACCGGTTCTAATAGGGCAGCTTAACCTAGTCTTTAAAAACATATTTGTAAACGATGCCATGCCACAAGATTTAAGGACGCATCGTTAGTCCACCTTGGCAAACGTTAAGGAAACCGCCAATCCTGTGACAACTACCGAGATATCTCCTTGCTCTCAATTGCAGGATAGATTCTCGTCAGAAATTCCTCTTAATGGCCTCACAGCCCATCTCGACTAAGGTCTTCTTCCTGAGAGTCAATGTGGCTTCAGAAAAGAACAAGGAATTGTTGACATGATTTTCGCTGCAAGGCAGTTGCAAGAGAAATGACAGCAACATAACTCTGAACTTTTCTCCACTTTCATTGATCTCACAAAAGATGTTGATATAGTCAGCAGAGAAAGAGTGTGGAAGATTATGGCGAAATATGGCTGTCCACGAAAGTTTGTCCAAATAATGAGGCTACTTCATGATGGTATGCAGGCAAGAGTACAGGAAAATGGCGAATTGTCTGAGCCCTTTCCTGTCACCAGTGGAGTGAAGCAAAGCTGTGTCCTGGCACCAACACTGTTCAGCCTCATGTTTTCAGCTATGCTGACGAATACCTTCGAAAACAATGACATTTAAATAGACATTAACTACCGCATGGATGGAAAGTTATTCATTCTCAGAAGGCTGAAAGCTAAAATCAAAACTACCAGCGACGCAGTCAGATAGCACCTGCATGCTGATGATTGCGCTCTATATGCCAACTCAGAGGCAGACATGCAACACAACGTTTCAGCTTTCTCATATGCCTTTGCCAACTTTGAGCTCAATATCAACTCGGAGAAGCTCTAGGATTATTCACACCATGCCGAATATCAAAGTGACCGGTCGTAGTCTAAGTGTTGAGAACAAATTCACCTATCTTGGCAGCACCGTGTCACAAGCTGCCACAATTGATGACTAAGTGAGTGCAATAATCTCAAAGGCCAGCACGGCCTTTGGCAGACTGTACAAGAATGTGTGGGACTGAAATGGAAAACACCTGCAAACAAAGCTGAAATTCTACAAAGTAGTCGTATTATCCATACTGATATACGTTTGTGAAACCTGGGCTGTTTACCAGCGACACGCCAGGAAATTAAACCACTTCCAAACAGTTTGCCTTAGGAACCTATTGAAGATTAAATGGCAAGACAAGATCCCAGTCACTGCAGTCCCAGAAAGAGCGTCCATGCCCAGTATCCACACTGTGCTAATAAATAATCAGATTCGCGGGCTAGTCCCTTAACTCGCATCTAGATCATAGGTTCCCTAAACGAATTTTTTTGCGGCGAGCTGCGTTGTGGTAAACGCTCCCAAGGCGGTCAGAGGAAAAGCGTTAAAGACACTCTGAAGATCTCTAAGAAGCTAAAAGCTTTTGGAATTCATCACGACACTTTGGAGACTGCTGCCACAGACCGAAATTCGTGGCGTACATAATTACGCAACGGTATAGTCACTTGTGAAGCAAACAGGACTGGAAGAGCTGTGAAAAAGAAGAATGGACAGAAAAACCACTGCAGGAGATCCCCCTCCTGGAACGTGAAGCATTCTTTGCCCACACTTACAAAGAATATTTCGAGCCAAAATAAGCCTTCCCATTTATCTTTGAATTCAAGGCCCCATACTTTCAACCCCACTGGATGCAATGAATGGTCATCATCATTCTTGATGGACAAACACCACCATGTAATTCTATAAGCTATATACAATTGCTATATAAATGGTTAAGTATGTGTTCGAAGTCATATATTAACAATGGCATGTGCACACTTTAATATATGTAAAGTTAGTTGCATGTCCTTTATGAGACTTTGCAATCAACCCCAACATTTGCGGCTGTTGTGATTTAGTTAGTGATATTAGTTCAGTAGTTTGACGCTGCTTTCTGAACTGTAATATCTAATTGCTAGTGAAGCATCGTGACACGCGTTTATATTTAAGATAGAAGGATTTTAGTTATGTCTATAGGCGCATAAATCTCTTTCAGATGTAGACAATTACTTTCATGACAGATGGCCATTTTTTGTAACGACGCAGTACTAGCTAATTGCACACATCGTTTGCTACTGTACAAATAACGCTAGTACAAAGATGTCATTTCCATCATTCGAAATAACATTGGTATCGCCGTGATTTTGGCGGTATATTTATTTAAAAAAAAGTGTATTATAAACAACTAAATACGTATACATAAAATTGCTTGTTCCAGGACATTATTACTGTTTCCACGTTTGGTGTTTTCTGGCAAATGAATAATGGATACAAACATGATTGCAGTGTGTAGTATTTTAATAGTATGCGTTTTGCTGTTATTATAATTAAGACGGGTCGAGATCGAACTACGTTCCCTCTGCCTGATTCACGAGACACGGCTGTAAACATCTATCCCACTAATTTCAGTTCTCTTAAATGTGACTGTCAGTGACTCAGATGAGAAATATGTTATTCAGATTATCAATACAATTATGATTTTAAAATAACGGTAAATATCTCTGTTCGACATCTTGATGCGTATTGGAATATATTTGCTAGCCCCATATGATGGCTGCGGAAATGTGGTTTCTGCGGAAAATGCAAAGAATACCACGGACAGACAGAAAAACCAAAGAACGAGTCCTTCAAGAAACAAATGAAGATCGTAAACTGATTAGAGACATTAGACGTAGACAGTCAAAATTATTTTTGGGCATGTTATGAGAAGAAATGAATTGGAGAACTTGGTGACGACTGGCAAGATCTAAAGGAAGAGACCAAGGGTAAGACCGAGAAGTAAATACCTGGATGGCTTGGCCACGTGGCATGGTAGAGACAGGAACACAGAGCTGATCCACGACTCTGGTGATCGAGTGAGATGGCAGAACATGACCGCCCACGCCTATCGGCATGGCACATGATAGATGGATGGATATTTTTATAGGCCAATCGGTGCTCGGTGGGCGACATGGCCAGAATCGCGATGTTTTTATCGGTCCGGCCGCCTTTATTTCTCAGAAAATTTCCAGTACACATAGTATGCTGGGTCGACCTGGAACCTTGGTCAATGTTTTAAGAACTATCCTCGTTCGATGGTGATTCGAACACTTGACCACTGGGTCGAAGTCTGGCATGCTGGCCATGCGCCACCGCGATTCCTGGGCTAATGGTCCCGTTTAGAATGTGATCTTTGCGAATTTTTTTTATTTTACTGACAAAAAGCTGTTTCGAAACTCTTACAGATAAGTATGACAGCACTGTAATTATGAAAATTGTTTCATGGACGTTACCGTGTCCAAAGCCGTCGTTTAGGATGTTTTTGAAAGATTTTGCTTCCAATTATCGTATTATGTGCTCAAGCCCATTCAACCAGATTTCCCCTCTCTCATTTCTCTTTTCAAGTCCGTATCCACCACTAACACCTTCACTTCTCTCTTCTCTGACTTGTGCATTGACATCTCCCAGTACAACAGTTGTTTCAATGTTGTTACCTTGTGCAATAGTCACACAGTTATTGTTTTCTTCTACTGTGCTCACTGTAGATGATGCATAGGCGTGAATGATTACTTACTATCTATTATGTTGTCTATTCCCGCTAGCGAAGTTCGACGCGAACTGCACCGGTAATGTAATGAGCAAGGTCGGATGAGGATTCAACACATGAGCTTGTCGCTTGCCAAAGTGAGGGAAAAACTAACCCCCCTATTCTTCATTGAACTCACGCCTACAACATGTGATGACGCTATCACACTACATAACCATAACAGGAAACTGCTTTAGGACCATTTTTATTGTGCCACTTAATCTAACAAACCTCATTCTTATAGGGACTTATATAATTTTCCTACTCGTATCTTCGCTCTGCCTCTTCCCCCCCGCGTTTCCATCCTGTTTCAGGATATTGCGGTCAACACCAGCATCTTTCAGCTGTATGTTGATTCCTAGGCTAGATTACGCTCATCAGCACGCCACGACTTTCTGAGCGACCGGCTCCATACTCTCATAAGTCACTTTTGCGATTCGAACCACTGCTAATTCTCGTCGCGTCACGTGACGAGAGTATTCGGGGTTAGCGGAGAAAGCTGCTAACTCCTCGGCCACGAAGCCGGTATTTCGCTCTGCCTCTGTCTAAGATTATTCTCACACCCCATTCATGTCCTCGTGAGTAAATTATTCTATATTCATCTTTGTAAATTCGTCATGCTCTTAGCTGTCTTTTCTCACATAATTCCAAGATGTTACCAATCTACATGAGACTTCTCACATTCCATGTGCCCTGTTTCTTTCTATGCATCACTTCTAGATTTGCATCTGGTAACAACATAGCGACCTGGTTGTATCTGTAGCCTGTGCTATTCCCTTCCGGACGAGGCGGTTGTTAGAATCTCCTTGGCGTCTTTCACTGTGGCTGAATTGTAATAAGGTCCGATGGTAATGGCGTCTAAAAGGAAGATGGTGTATTGTTTTCTTTCTTGTCAGTGGCCATATAGGTTGTTAACCGTAGCCATAGTTTCTATAAAGAGATCCTCTGCCTACCGTCGGAAACTAGAGACCACAGCCGTCCACTATACGTGGGCTGCTCGCCACATCCATCCACCACCTTTCCCCATGTTTTTACCTTTCACTGATCAAGGGGCTAAACGGTTACGCGCCTTGCACAAGAGTGTTTCTTAGCGTAGCTGAAGAGAGGAGACACCTTCTCCTTTAACATGAAATACCCCAACTCTGCCACCCTTCACGTATATCCAACTCCACTTTGATTTGGTGTATATGTCTTGCTTTTCAAACCTACTGCAGTCTATATTCAAGGTACCTCTTACATATATCTTAGATGGTTTTTCATAGTACAACAGACCCGGTATAAAACCACAAATGAACATCTCTTTAATTAGGCTTGAGAAAAACCATAAAACCCTTGCCCATCTATAATTTTAAACCATTCATTTTTTGTTAATCATAGAACTGTGTGCATGTACTTTGTTACTTACAAATGTTTAAGTTGACCTCAAGTTGTTAGAAACGGTATAGCTATTAGCTACTTTCGCTGTTCAAACACAATGTATTAACATAAAACCGTCAGTATCTTAACATATTTTATGCACTTATTTAAGTCGATATATTTCTCAGTTTTGATGATGCACGCACAGTAGCATATCAGCATATGCAAATCATATTAAGGAGAATACACAATATGATATGTATGTATGCACATCAAGTAAATCGACTAAGTGGGATAATGTTCCTTTTGGACATAGGTTTGGAGTCTGTCGACAAATCAAATACCTAACAACTGTACAGGAAACATTACCAACTTATGTCTAATCCCAGCCATCTCGTAGGTGTGTGCTGTGCTGAATTATGATGTTCTTCTTCCTTCGTTTTTATTCCCCATTGAAGAATAAGTGTAAACAAGCCATCCTATCTCGTGCTATCGAATGATGACCTGGTTTCTTCTTAATATGCTTTCACAAGGATGTGCAATTTCAACAGAAATCTTGCATTCCCAGCTGGTTTTTTTAATTCGAGGAGAGGAAAATAAGAGTTATGCAATAAAGTCAGTGTGGATATGATACTTCTATTCCGGATGGAGAGAAAAGTCTTTATGTCAGACTTACTGCGGTAGTTGCACATTCTGTTCAGGGTGTAAGCCACATAAGAGCCAGTGCATCAGATGTACGGGTTATTATTTAGCCTCTCAGAATTCGCCAACCAACAATCCAAACCAATCCAATTTTTGGTACGACTACCCCCTTTCAGCCTTCGAGTTTTTCGACTTGGCTATGTAGGGATGTTTATGATGTAGCTTGTAGTTTGTCTTTCGTACTTTGGGCTGCTTGTTGTCAGCTTACTGGCTTCTGATGGGTTGATTGCGTTCGTTACTTTCTTGATGAGGTTTTTCATGCCTGGACAGAGTCGCGCACTTGTTGAGGCCCGGAGTAATTGTGGTCCCACCCCGTCTTATGGTACTGTTTCCTTCAAGGAGCTTTACCAGTTGTCGTCTCTCCTGGTGTTTCTCCTATTACCCCGTCGTGGGTTGCCATCGAATCTTCTCGGTGTTCGCCAGCCGGATTTTGGTGATGAGCGATACCGCCCTTCCTCTGCTGCTTCTTCTTCTGTCTGTGATCTGGCATCTTCTGGTTCGGGTGCGGCTGTCTGGGTCTTGAACAGGTCAAATATCTCATGTAGAGTGTATTCTGTCCATTCTTTCAGATCTTGTATTTTTAATAGCTGTAAGAGACACCAGCTGTGTAGCGATGAGATACCTCCTTGACATCCCGACAATGAACCACAGGATCAAGATCTGGAGAGCTCGTGCGTGCTTGAAAATAAGTGCGGATGAACAGCACCCTCTGCATGAAGATATGTTCAGAGAAAAGGGCAACAGGCTAAAGAGGATTAAATCATGGATGGGTCGGACGGAGCATGTCATCAGACAGGTCTGCAGTCTTACCATTATCAACCCCGGCAAGGAATGGGTGCCTGTGCTTCCAGTTTTAAGTGCGCCTTCTCTTGCATTATCACACTTGACGGACGGTGCAGAGAACAGAATCATGTCACTGTCATTGCAGAGGTCAACGCGCTCATCAATGAACACGCAGACAACCCCCAAGTGCTTATCTATACAGATGGATCTGTTGTAAAGAAGCAGAGAAGTGCATGGGCATTTACAGCCCGTTCAGCGGGCCGAAACGTCCAAGAATCCAGTGGTGCCCACACTATGCCCACAAGCAGCATGGCGATGGATGTGATGGTCTTAACACAGGCTTTCCTATGGCAAGAATCACAGCATTATACCAACGTGTGTGTACTAAGTGATTCAATGAGCATGATTCGGAAGGTCGAAGCTGGATCTGTACGTAAACAGTGGACTGAGTCGCTGAGGAAGTCTGTTGCCCGTAAAGTCACCTTCATCTTCGTCCCGGGACATGCGGGAGTCGAGAGAAATGAACGAGCTGATAAACTGGCTGGCTCTGCACCCCCTGCAAATGACAGCCCATGGATGGTGCCGATGTTATTAACGCCCTTAAAGACACGCCGAGAACAGAAGACTTTGACGTCAGTGAATCCACATCGCTGTCCAGGATGAAAGACTTGGGAGTAAGAATTGGCACGGCCAGACACGAGAGGTACATCGGGAAAACGAGATGCATCGTCAACCAACATAGAACTGGCACTATTAGCCACCTAACGCTGATGCTTATGCTGGGGGGGGGGGGGGAAGGATCTGAGCACCTATGAACCTGTCCGGAGTACAATGATAACTGATAACTGATTTTTAATAGCTGTTCTTCTGTCTCATCCTTTATAGTGGTCATTCGCGCGACATCCTGCTCAATCTTCTGCTGAACTTGCTTCGTTTCGTCCATGATGCGCTGAGCGGCTGTCATCTGGGTCTCTTGCGTTTTTTCTTTGTCTTCCTCCATGTTGTTGAACTTTGATCGCAATCCCTTCAGTTGGCCTTCCACTTGCGCTTTGTCGCTTTTTGTGAGTCGATTGGTGGCCTCGTATTGCCTCCTAGCCTCTTTAGAGGGTAAGGTTAGTTTTGTTGGCGATCTTCATGGCTTCCTTGGTGTCTTGGTGGAAGGGGCAGCCGAGGTACATGGCGCCGTGGTTGCCGAGACAGTTGGCGCATTTTCTGTTATTGTTAGGCCTCCTGAAGTCCTTGTCGATCTTTGCATTCTGGCACTGACTGTATGGATGAGGTCCAGAGCAGTATCTGCATACCTCTACCTCACATTTGCAGATGGCACGGGTGTGCCAAAACCTCTGGCATTTAGAGCACTGCAGTACTCTCGGTATATAGTGCTATGGAACTTGGTATCTCCTGTCCCATCTGATGAATTGAGGGATCACACGGTCAAGAGCCGGACGCACTCACTCAATGTCCGACATCTTGGTTTCTCGTCTAGGGATTTTAAGATTTAGCAGTAATATTTCTGTAGGCTCGTATAAATACTGTACAAGTCTTTCGTGCACACAACAAAAGTTCAGAGTTCCGTTCCTTAGAGTACAAGATCACTTTATTACAGCACAGTCCCCACCTTGGTTGACATCGTACACCACCAGCTATTGCCTTTCAGCGTTCTGTGTACGACCATCCCACCCACTGTCTGTCCATAAAGAATAACTGGCACAACTAATCGTCATTTGTTCATGCTGTTGCTGCACACTATAGACTCTATACTTAGCTGCTAAACGATCATATTAGTTTTAATTACTTACGCACATCACACTGGTGGACAACGTGTCACGACGTGTCTCTCGCTCCGCCATTCTTATCAGAAAACGGGGTCAGCTCTCTCACCACAACTGGTCGATATTTACTGGCCCATCGTCGGTCGTTAACTTCGGGATACTGCTTCTTCACTCACAGCTTTCGTAAACAAGAACACGCTTTCACTGTCGACTGCATCTTGAAGAACTGTAACCATCGCAAAGCGCTTTCAAACTCAGAACTTTCTCAAAATCAACCTTCTTGTCTCACGTCCCAGCTCGCACTGTCCGAGCGCACGTTTTCCGGCTTCTGACCTGGGCACGTCATATGACCACAATAGCTCCGCCCACTAATCCTGCCGGTGTTCGCTTGAATTTTTGAACTGTTTGTCAATGTCATCTCTCTAGTTTCTACGATTGACACACTTGCTGTGTTTTCTCTTATCCATCTCATGGCACTCCGATGTTACTATGACGACTTTGGAGGGGATTTTGTTCTTTCCGATGATCCTCTCGGCACTGGTGATCTTGAGTTTCTTTTCTCCCTTGTCAGCATCTCCCTGATTTGGTCGTTGGTGAGATGGGTCTTGACTCGTTTAATGACCCATCGTTTCATCATGCTGTGTCGGGTGGTTTCCAATAAGATGCCATAGTGAAGCTTGATGT
The DNA here is from genome assembly GCA_963921405.1 of Cepaea hortensis. Taxonomy (NCBI): domain Eukaryota; kingdom Metazoa; phylum Mollusca; class Gastropoda; order Stylommatophora; family Helicidae; genus Cepaea; species Cepaea hortensis. The sequence continues at coordinate 74,588,619 of OY992878.1, forward strand.
CGGCCTTCTCTCCTTGTGCGGTTTTCTGCATAAGTGCTGTGGTCTTTGGGTTTTTGTTGAGGGAGACCACTACTCCATCAGGTGTCTTGCGTAGCTAGTAGATGCTGTTTCTTCCCAACTCGCTTTCCAGCAGCTTGATTATCTTGTCTGTTGGTAGCGCCGACGGTTTGGCGTCTCCCACGCTTGTCTATTTTAGCAGCAATTTGCCGGTGAAGTCCTCAGTTGTTGTAGTTTCCTCCGATGTTGAGATCTTTGGTAAACTGGGCGGCTTCGTCTTAGTGCTGTTGAAAACTTCACGGCTGCTGCTGGCTTCAGTTAAGGTTGTAGTCTCTGACGTCTGTTGAGCTACGGGTGGGGCTTCATCTTGTGTAGAAGTGGTAGCTTCATTTAGTGTTTCTTCAGGTTCTGGCGTTGTTCTGCGGCTAGTAGCCACGTTGTCTTCTTGCATCATTTTGATAGTCTTGGAGGCTTCCACGCTGCTCATTTTGAACGTCGGGTGTCTAGTGGAGTTTTTCTTGCCACTTGCTATTTTTTAACACGCGGCCGGCTTCCGAATAGGCGACTTGCTATCGATAGCGCGTCGAGTCGACTGTGTGTGTGTGTGTGTGGGGGGGGGGGGGGGAAGTGATGCCAACTAACAAAACAATGGATCTCCTTATATATGTCAGCGGGATGTGACAGCCTAGAATAATAGAATTTATGTAGAAGTGACTGTATGTTTTTCCATAGCGATTCCCCGTGTAGGGCAGTTTTAGCCAGCGTGGACAGGCTGTTTAAGTGCTTGCTTACCTGGAACTGTGATCTGAAGAGTTAAAGTTATTTGCATATCCTTTACAGGACGTTTACAGTCAACATCATTTTTGTGCTGTTGTTGTTGTCTTGGCAAGTTTACGTTCAGTAGTTTGCCATTTCTTTCTGAACGACCTGCACCCATGCTATTTAGTTAAAAATAACAAACAGCGCAACGCGGTCTACTACCAAATCGCGCGCAGCTGTGTTTAGAAACGGGTATACGGGATTACGAACCGCGTCCGCAACGCCTTCGCCACTGAGACGGCTCTCTGAAGAGTATATATGAAATATTCCATTCTTCCAGCTATTGGTGTCAATGGCGCCGAATCAGTTTTTTTAAATTTTTTATGACATCATGTATGCTGCCCCGTTTGCGTATGACTCACACTATTTCAATAGATGCCTGTCAGCAACATCAAGGGGTTAGGAGCCTGACTCTGTCACAATGAACGGAAACTTGATCAGTACTGTTTTGTCTGGTGTTCAATGTGCACTATCAAGACACGCCCATATATGTATACTAAGAGAGTTTTGATTAATTAAATTAAACTATTACACCTAGGTGAAACCATGTTAGAAAGCAATGGCAAACTACTGAATGTAAAATTGCCGTAAAAACGCAGACAACTAGAAAATAATGTGGTTTAGTGCGAGTATAAACGGACAGGCAACTGACTTCTTGGGATCCCATTGCTTTCTAACCGATCAATACTCATACTGTTGTGAATATCAAGACAATGTTATCTGCTCCCAAATCGCCTGTTGCTGACTCCGAAACCGGTGTGTCAGGATTGTGAAACTGCGTTTACTACACCTGCGCCACAGAGATATATCTACAGTGACTGCCAGATATCCTGATAGAGTTAATTATGATTGAAAGACGTGACGCAAAGAGTTAAAGACAAGTTACACAAAAGTTCAACTGAAACAGACCAAAGGGAGACATACATACATGAAATGCCCAGAAAGACAGTCAAGCGACTAGCCAGTGAGCTATAGTATCAAAAACTCATATTAGCACGGGGAAAGCTCACAACCAGTGCTGTCGCCCCAAATCAGGAAAGAAAGAGCTCCTCATTAAGGCACAAGGCAGGTTACCGACAAGTCATAAAGTCACATAGTAGACGCAAATTGACGGAAAACATAATACTTGATCAGTGATGCTCCGACATTAACTTGCATGTTATTCACATTTGACACTATTTACTAACGTCTTACATTATACGAGGATTCTACATTATAAGAGTCTTTACAGTTGACATTCCATTAATAACGCGGGAAGGTTAACGTGGTCAACAAACACTCGCAGAAGTCGGATGTGTCAGCCTAAAGCCGTAAGTAAACAGGCACAACGCAATTACGTCTGAAAAAACTGTCCAGATGAACGCAGAAAAAGAAGAAGATTCCGTTAATATTCAGAGGACACGAGTGTGCAATTGCAATGATGACCGTAAATTCCATTAGTTAATGGCAATGTTAATATTTGAGTGTAAGCATCAATAAGAAAGAGTGAGTTCTGGTCCACTGTGTACAAAACAGAGTAATACGCTGTACAAAGTAGAAGCAGACTGAGTGAACAGTGTGAGAAAGGTTGCTGTGGTTTAGTTAGTTAGTTAGTCTCGATTCCAACTTCTCGGCAAAAGATCACCCCATGAAGCTCTGTTCCTGTGTCAGTGAATATCACAAACAATGCCATTCACTGTCCCACGCGAAGAGTGTAAAAGACAGCAGTACGGACGACCCAACAACACGCACAGGCAGGTACATGTATATGGCCGCTGCCAGAATGCCAACACAACAGTCTGGCACGAAAATTACAGTTTATCGTCGATGGAAGCGGCAGTCACTAGTAATACAACAGCTTCACATACATTGCAAAGCTAGCTATTTCAGCAACTGGTCGCCGCTATTATGTGAACATGCAGTTCACAATACAAATAACGACAGACAGATGTAAAAGTACTCCACACGAAATACACAGCTCACCTTGTCACTCCAAGCACTAAATTCATTAGCTGGATGACGGAACCATGTACGACCAGTCCAACATGAGGAAGCTGCGTAAACAAGCCGTAGCCAGAAGCAAAAACACTCCTGAGGCCTTTACATCTCAATCGTCTATCCGCCATATATGACCGGAAGTGTCACATTGATGTTACTGGTGCCCTGAGAGAGTTTTTTCTTGAAAAGCAATGTCCCCACAGTGTTTGTCCTTGTAAATATGTTCCAATAGAGTGTGTCCTTGTAAATATGTTCCAATAGAGTTTGCTTTTGTAAATATTTTCCAATGGATGCTGTCCTTATAAATATGTTCCAATAGAGTTTGTTCTTGTAAATATGTTCCAACAGATGTTGTCATTATTAATATGTTCCAATAGAGTTTGTCCTTGTAAATATGTTCCAACAGATGTTGTCCTTATTAATATGTTCCAATAGAGTTTGTCCTTGAAAAGCAATTCCCCCACATTATTTGTCCTTGTAAATATGTTCCAATAGAGTTTGTCCTTGTAAAGTGACGTTTCAATGCAATGTGTCCATACACAATGTCCCCTTAAACTTAGGTTTCAGTAAACATCGTCCATGTAAACTGAGTTATCCATACACGATGTCTCTATAAACTGAGGACCTCATGCACATTGTCACTGTAAACTGAGGTCTCAATACACATTGTCCCTGTTAACTGAAGTCTGCATACACACTGTCTTTGTAAACTGATGTCTCCATACACATTGTCCCTGTAAACGGAGTCTCTAAACACATTGCACTTGTGCACTGAGATCTCCATTCACATTTTCCCCGTAGACGAAGTCTTCATATAAATTGACCCTTAATCTGAGGTCTCAATACACATTGCCTCTGCAAACTGAGGTCTCCATTACATATTGTATGATATCACTCTCAATATCTAACTCATAATTTAACACATTGTCCATGAAATCTGATGTCTCAATACACATTTTCCTTGAAACTGAAGAATTCCATACACGTTGTTCCTGAAAACTGAGATCTCCATACATATTGTCTCTGTAAACTGAGGTCTCCATACACACTATTCTTGTAAAGTGATATCTCTACATAATTTTCCCTTGTAAAGCTAATTATAGCTACACACAAAATGTGTATAGCCTGAGATTCTTTAATAAGCACATCTATATTTTTGACACTGCTACAAACTGCTGAGATGCTTCATATCAGGGAAGAGACCTGATAATTATGGATGTGTCCGCATGTGTACTGAAGGCAGTCTTTCTCACATCAAATAAAATAATGATAATCTGTGTTGTTATTTATTTACATCACCTTGCCAGGTGCTTGCTTCACCACACACACTATGTTTGCCAAGTGTGCTGACAACAATCAAACACATGTGTGATCATAACATTTAAAGGAAGACACACATACTGGACAACCAACATATTAACATGAAAATGCCAACACCCTTATAAAACTCGCAGCCTCATTTGCTATATAACATTTGTAGAGCACACAATGGATAACTTTGGATTGTTTAGAAACTCAGAATTTAAATATAATATATATGCTCTCTCTCTCTCTCTCTCTCTCTCTCTCTCTCTCTCTCTCTCTCTCTCTCTCTCTCTTTCTTTCTCTCTCTCTCTCTCTCTCTCTCTCTCTCTCTCTCTCTCTCTTTCTTTCTCTCAGTTTCATCAAAATAACAATACAAACACAATCATCACCATTTAAAAGAGCCTTCACTTGAACAACCTAACATCAATCTACGAAACATTACCAGACAGCCATTACTGTCAGTTTTTTCCTATCACTCCTAGGGAGTCTCTGTGGTCAAGCCGTTTGACTCGTGCTCCGAAGGTTGTGGGTTCGATTCCGGGCCGCACCCTTCGGTTTACGAGTTAAATGTTTCGGAGACTCCTGTGGGTCGTCGCTAAAAGCTACGGAGTTCGTGCTTTGTGTGACGCTTTCCGCGCTGCGGAAAGAGACTGAGCTATATGGGATAAAACCCGGTGCGATGAAGTCGACCTTGTCGACTTTTAAGCGACTTTTCTTTCCTATCAAACATGACACAGATAACAGACAGTCTTAAACATCACATACTTTCACATTATTATAATTTCTAATTTTTTTTTCATGTGTTTCTTTAATTTATTCTTCATTCAATCAATTGCTCCACTCTGAAGTCTTGATTAATCAAGAGATGAAACTGTTCCTACTTGGCTTGGAGTAAGGTATTACTCAACCATTCCATAGCTTTATCCAGGTCCTCTGCCTTAATGGCCGATGTCTTGAAAATCTGATATTCCCTATTTTTCAAAACTGTCAGCCCGAGTGAGTTGGCAACCTCAGAAGTTGTCACGGATCCTTCATTGTCTTGTTTATTAGCAAATACAAAGAGTACATATTTCTTCAGCTCATCTTCCTCCATCATTGAAATCAGCTCCTGCTTGCTGATGCCAAAACGGTTCCTTTCCATGCCATCAACAACATAAATGATTGCGTCTGTGTTGGAGTAATACAATTGCCAGTACGGTCTGATACTGTTTTGTCCATCAAAATACCACACTTAAAACTTAAAATTTGTATAGGTGACAGTCTCCACATTGAATCCAATGGTAGGTATAATCGTGACCACTTCACCAACTTGAAGTCTGAACACAATTGTCTTTCCTACCCTTCCAAACCTCGATAGAATAGGACTCTCCTTGTTGCCAAACAAACCAGAGAAATAGCTCAGCAGTCCACCCATTGTGATAGCGATAAAATGAATAACGATATAAAATAAAGTTTACCCAAATATATGTGTGTACAACAATCAGCATTAGTTGTCGGTATTGCTGGGACTTGTTTGTGTTGACAATGTTGAGGGACTCCAAGTGTACAGCTCGCGACTGAGAGATGAATAGATACGACTGTCTATTGTGACTAAAAGTAACTTTTTGGGAGATTGTTGGATGCACATCCTCATGAATACGTGTCATACCATCTGCCGCCGTGAGCCTGTCTTGATTCATTTTTCTGTTTATTTTTCTAATCGATTTACGATAATATGTATCTTGTAGGATTTGCTCATTGGTTGTTCTGTCTGTCCATAGTATTATTTGCACTTTCATCAGAAAAGAAACCACATTCCCACAGCCATTAGATGTTTTTCGGCGTATCTGCTCATTGTCCACGTTTCACATCAACATTATTTTTGATTTCTTTGTTTGCACTTGAAATATGTTTAATGGTCAGTATGTTTTCCATCTTGCTAAAGGCTACCTTTGTCATTGCTTTTCATGTTCTAATATCTTAAAGATACATTTCTTCAGATTTATGACTGTTCCAAGATAATTGTCCCGATTCACTTCTTTAAAATATATCCATTAACCTTAGTGTATAGTGTGGTATTTATTTCTTCTTAGAAACGACCATAATCTGTGCCTTCTAACAATTTAATTCTAGCCCTAGTTGTTCACTGTGTGCAATAACCGCATCTAATAAATATTGCAGATACAATTCATTGTCTGCAATTAATACTGTATCTTTGCACATCTTAAATTATGGATGTTATATTCTCAAATAGTGATTCCTCTCACATTTTCTACATTTCTTATGATATCTTCACTGTAAAGGTAAACACAATTTTGAGATCATGTTGCATGTTGTCCTCTGAAATCTGATATTGTCCTTGTGACTTTCACGAGTACGTAATTTGAAAAGTTAAGCAATGCCCCTTTCACGCTATACGGCTTCCTGGGTTTAAACTCCAAGCTTCATAATGTGTCAATATATTGCACTCAGTGGATGGATTTGTCAATATTAAGCCGGCGGCCTTTCCTTCCCAGTAAATGTCATGGTAACTATATAAGGCTCGATCGACCCGTAAGCGCAGTGAAAACATTATTTTCTACCTTCAAAGGGAATTAAACACATAAACATATACAGTATTTTTTTTTTTTTTGCATATCGTTTACAGGACATCGCTGTCAACACCAGCATCTTTCAGCTGTATGTTGATTTCTTGGCAAGATTACGCTCAGTAGTTTGCCATTGCTTTCTGAGCGGCCGGCTCACATACCCCGTAAGTTACCTATGCGATTCGAACCACTGCTGATTCTCACCGTCATCACGTCACCGACGAGAGTATACGAGATTACGGAGAAAAGTCATAACCTCTAAGCCACGAAGCCGGCATATACAGTATAGTATGAAGAAAAGCAAAGTCTAGGGGTATTTAATGCAAAATAAGAGTCCTGTCAGAAGTATTATTGTATATGGTGTGCAAATGTTTTGCTAGCAATCAAAACTGTAAAGGAACGTGTTCATTGTTCGTCTGGTTAATGTACTAGTCTCTATCATCTGTTCAAGATGACTGAATATTGGCGACGCTGGCATCCATGTTCATAGTGGTACCATGCCTGAGAAAGGGTGCACAGCGAAATGTTAGAGATTACGACTTTTCTCCGTAATCTTGTATACTCTAGTGGTTAACGTGATGACGGTGAGAATCAGCAGTGGTTCGAATCGCATCGGTAACCTACGGGGTATGTGAGCCGGCCGCTCAGAAAGCAATGGCAAACTACTGAGCGTAATCTTGCCAAGAAATCAACATACAGCTGAAAGATGCTGGTGTTGACAGCGATGTCCTGTAATGGATATGCAAAAAGAATGTTTATAGCAATCATAGTAGTAACAAGAGGGTCGCTGCCACAGATAGAAAAACAAGTTAATGTTCTCATCTTGCAGGTTCGCCTCCTCCAAGATATTACTTAGCCCCTAACATCTCTGTACTCTCAGATCTAGCAGATCAAACTGAAGCGCCTGGTTTGTGTAACTTGACACAATCATTTCACTTTTGAAAATTGATTCCCAGGTATTTCAGTCTGCTTTCTATATTCACATTTATACCATTCATTGTGAGACTTGGTAGGTCAAATTTAACAATCACATTGTCCAGAGAGAACCACAAGACAGAGAGTTGCCTTTGCTGGGTTAATGACAGCATTCATCTCCGTACCCAATCCATCACTTTGTCCATTGTCGCCTGCAGCTCCTTGACAATTTGATTTATATTCCTCCGTTACACGAGAACATCATTTTGATAGAAGCTTATCCTTAAGGGATCATGTTGAAGTGGGGGTTAAAAAAATATCGGAAGGGACTCTATGCACTGAAAAGTATTACAGCAAGGGACATGGAGCAGAAAATGCTATTTACACTTTTTCAACACTTGATCATGCCAGTGGTAGAGTATGGACTAGGAATGCTCACTGTCTCAAAGAGTCGGCTAGTGAAACAAGAGCGCATACAGAATGAAGCCACTAGGGTGATTCTAATGTGTACAAGGGATGCATCCTGGTGTTGCCGACCAATGCAGACAGACGTGCTGCAGACAAGGTAATACCTAAAGGTAGCTGAGGACAAGGAACACCTCCTGCATGATTCCCTGGATGCAGTCAGGCGACGCTGGCTGCTAAGAGGGCGATCGTGCATGGCGCAAGCATAAACCATCAGAAAAGTGTGCACACTTGAAAACATTGGCAAAGGAAAGGAGTGGGCCAGAGAGCCGAATAGAAATTCAGACTTTTGTGGTGTTATAATCAAATTGGGTTGTAAGTAAAGGAAATGGCCAGTATGTACTATGGAAGTAAAAACTCAGCATTTAATTCATGACTACTCTCGTCCTGGCGATGTGATTATCTATACCGACGGCTCTGTGTTAAGAAGCAAGAAAGTGGCTGTTTATTCATATCAAAAGCAAATGGCGAATGGTTAGTAAATGAGAGTTTGGCATATGACACCACAACCTCCAGTCTCAGAATGGAGGTGGTGGTGATTACTGCAGCCTTCAGCTGGTTGGAGAACAAACTGTATACGCATGTTTTGACTGTAACTGATTCACAAAGCATGCTGACAAAGGTCAAGACTAGCATGATTTGTTCAGAATGGCGTCCACCTTGGGTGAAGATTCTTCTTGTTGGTTTAGATCTTCCCTGTGATCTAAGGCTCCCCAAGAGCGAAGAGTGGTCGCAATCATAACCGAATGCTCCTGGGCTTTTATAGCCCTGACTGTGCTGGACTTATATATCAGCACAGAATAGGCGAGGTGGTCGCTTCCATGGCCCATAAGGACACTCCATTTTATGTCTGATGTCGTTTCTTTGGATACAAGTGTAAAGTCAATGGCCGTGTCAGGGTCTCCCTGCCTCATTGCTAGCCTAGTGGGTGTCCCGTCATTTAAACAGACAATATCCGTCACAAGCAAGACCTCGGCAAGAGCAGTACCCTGTCTATTCTCTCCCGACCCGTCCCACTCCTTGGTGAGAGCATTGAAGTCACCAGATACCAGATACCTGGCAACAGGGGTATCTACTGAACCTTTCAACCAATTCCAACTCCCTCTGCTTATGCAGTATTCCCCACTTGCTTATTTATTAGGTTTCGGCTGCATCGACGATTTTTATCTGCATTCCCTGCACGCCTTTACTTTCCTGACCTCACCCATTCATATCCAGTATCGAATGCTGTAAACCGCCCTTGACTACCAGAGCCTGCCATGTCTTCCCTGCCCGGTGGGGTTAATTTAAGATGCATAGCCAGGGCATTTAACAGAGTTTGTCTTCAGTTCTTGTAACATCAGAAAATCAAAATCATAGACCAATGTCTCCAATATTATTACGTGTTGCTTTGCACTACGGCAATTCCAATGTCAAACCCGTACATTTTTAGTCTCAAACGATCCTTCTACCCCTTCTGGCTCCAGCCCTCTCCTTCCTTTTCCTTACCCCTCTCCCCTACCTCTTCTCCTCCCCTTCATTTTCTCCCCGCTGGCTGTTGTCAAAGGTATCGAGCACAAAGCACGTACTCAGTTGCATCAGGGATAATTCTTTTTATTTTCCATAGTTGGTTTGATTTGAAGGCAGGAGCTAACCGATCACCATAGTAAAGCTTGCCTGTTAGGGAAGGAACAGTGGACTCCCTCGGGAGTCCATACGCCTGGTACCGCCCCGCCCGCATACCATACGTTCCACGTTAACGACCAGCTCGCCCGTTGCCATTCAATCCTCGGCACATCGGTCCACCTAAAACTTAGGGGTTTATAATCGGAGGTTTTCATCTCCTAGACTGGCTGCTGTAATAGCTAACAGGCCCAATCTATCTGGGGGAAAGAGGTTCTAGCGCCTCACTTCTGGCGAATACTGTAGATAAATGTATACGGGAACATAAACAATTTCACACAAAATCTATCAAACAGTACACAATACATAGCTAAAGTCGCTACACAACACTGTGATAGTGCATGAAGAAAGCCCAGATGGCAACGTCGGTTTAGCTTTTCTCTTCCAGTGGCCGCTACAAACTGTTCCTATGCTAATATCTACCTCTAGCAACATACATGGAACACACTTCAGCTTCCAGAGCTCATGTTTAGCAACTGTTCGGTCTTTCTGGGTGAAGGGATGTGTAGTCGGTGGGGAAATGTATGTGTGTGTGAGGGATGTGTGTGTGTGGGGGGGGGGATATTTGGGAGGATTATTGGAAGTATGTGGTGTTGGTGGGTTGGGGATGTGGGTAGGGAATGTGTATTTGGGTGGGTGAATGAGTGTAGGAGATTGTGTGGGTTGGGGGATGGGTGTGTAATGGGTGTGGGGGTTGAGTGTGGGAGGTGTGTCTGAGAATAGGATATGTCTGTGTGGGTGGGAGTGTGTGAGTGTGGATGGGGTAAATGTGAGTGGGTGGAGGATGTATGTGTGGGTGGTGAGAATGTTTTTAGGTGGGGGATGTGTGGGTGGGTGGGGAGATGTATGTGTGGGTGAGAGATGTGTGGGAAGGGAATTGTATGAGGAATGTATGTGGGGGATGTGTGTGTGTGGGGGGGGATGTGTTTATGGGTGGAGTTTTGTGTGGGGGGAGAGATTTGTGTGAGGTGGGGGAGATGTGGGATGTGCAGGTGGATGACGGATGTATGTGAGGATGGGGGATGTGTGTTTGGCTGGGTGGTTGGGGTGTGTGTGGGAGGGTAGATGAGAGATGCATGTGTTGATGGGCGTGTGGGTGATGTGTGGGTGTGAGTGGTTGATGGATGAGTACGTGAGTGGGTGGATGTGTGTGATGTATGGTGGATGTATGGTGGATATGGGTGGATGTATGGTTGGGGGATGTGTGTGTTTGTGGGAAGATGGGTATGAGCGGCAGATGTGTGTGGGTGGGGTATATGTGGGTGGTAGGGTGTGTGTGGGTGGGAGGTGTGTGTTTTTATGGGTGTATATGGGTGGGGGATATGTGTGGGCAGGTGGGGAGATGTTTTGTGGGTGGGGATGTGTGTATAGGTGGGGGATGTGTAGTTGAGACGTGGCGAATATTGGGTGGGTGAGTGGGTGTAGGTTGGCTGATGTGTGTGTGGGTGGGTGGGGAAAATTGTGAGGGTGCGGGATGTATGTGTGGATAGGTGCGGGATGTGTGGGTTGACGGGGGTATGTGTGTGTGGTTATGTGATGTGTGTTTTGCTGGGTGGTTGCGGATGTGTGGGTGGGTGGTGGAGAATATGTGAGTGGGTGTGTGCGTGTCGATTATGGGATGGCTGGGGGATGTATGTGTGGATGAGGAAATGTGTGTGGGTGGGGGTTCATTGGGTGGGTTGCGGCATGTATGTTTGTCTGAGTGAGTGTGTGGAGGTATGTGTGGGTGGGTGGGGGTGTGGTGGATGTGGGATGTGTGGGTGCCTGAGGGATTTGTGGGTGGCTGCGGGATGTGAGGGTGGATGGAGGATGTGTCTCACAACATTGCAATATGCACTGTTTATATTTACAACTTTCATTTGACAATGTTTTTTTTTTCATGTGAATGTACCATGCGTAATATGCATTGTTTATGCTTAAAAAATCCATTCGACAATGTTTTTTCCCCTATGTAAATGTAACATGCACATTTGATGAATGAAAGATGAGTGATCGAAAGCGCCCAATGTAAGACGGGCCTGCGTGCCCAATTTGTTACCCATTTAAAATAAAGTTTGTTCGTTCGTTCGTTCGTTCTCCTCTTGGTAAAATCCCATCTCCACAAATGCCGTAGTCCATTACATTCTCACCACTATCGTGGCGATCTCCTGAGCAGCCGAAGTTACTCTTCTTAGACGAAGTCAGAAAAAGTCGCCTGGAAGTTCCATGTGACTGTGAGTCACCAGCTGACGCATCACTTGCTGCACCTTTGTTGTCTTCAGTTCTATTAACAACTGTTTGAGCTCTTCCATGACCAGAAGCCTGCACCAACAAAAGTAGTGTCGGCAAACATACAACCCGTGAGTTGAAAGCTGCGTGCCATACCTTACACAGCATCAAGGGAATATAATAAACATCCGGGCGTATCTGTGGGTCTGTGTACATATCCAGAATTGTATCATCAGCACTGACGGTAGATTGCATGGCACCTGGAGTCACCATCAGCAGCTATTGGGGCATGACAACACGTTGAGATGTAATCTGATATCTGTGCTATAAGCTGCTTTAAGGCTACATACAGGGTGGGGCAAAATTATCTGACACATTTGTAACTTTAATAAAACTAAATTAGAAAAAATGAACAAAAAAGAATTTGTATTTATCAAATGTAGACATGATGCCATTTTGTCTTATGTTGTTTTGAATAATGATTTGTTTGGGGAAATTCAACAACAGCTTCCCCGTACTGCTATTGTGATTTTCAATGACGAGGCCGATTTTAATTTGTGTGGAAGCGTGAATAAGCAAAATTTCCGCTATTGATCCCATAACAATCCTCATGAGTTACTCGAACGCCCCTTGTACAATCCTCATGTAACTGTATGGTGTGCGATAGCAGAATTTGGCATTTTGGGTCCGTACATTTTTGAAGAAGACAATGTTACAGTGATCGTTAACTCTGAACGATATTGCGTGTTGCTGGACATTTTTCTGCGACCCAAATTGGATGAACTTGACGTCGGAAATAATGTTTGGTTCCAACAAGATGGCGCAACAGACCACACGTCAAGACGTTCAATGGGAATTTTGAGGGAGATGTTCCCCGGTCATTTAATTTCATTCCGAGGCGACCTCGGTTGGCCTGCCCGATCACCTGACTTGAATCCGTGTGATGTTTTTCTCTAGGGATACCTAAAATCAAAGGTATACGATCTATTGAACAATTGAAAGATGCAATTCATCAAGAAATTGAGTCTATTCCACATGAAATGATCCGCCGAGTTATGGACAACTTTTGCGAACGTCTTCAACAGTTTGTGGACAATAACGGCGAGCATTTTACTGATGTAATTTTAAAAAAAAAATGAAATACAATGACATCATATGTACATTTAGGAAATAAAATTACTTTTTTTTTCATTATTCAAACAACGTAAAACAAAATGGCATCATGTGTAAATTTGATAAATAAAATACTTTTTTGTTCATTTATTCTAATTTAGTTTTATTCAAGTTACAAATGTGTCAGGTCATTTTGCCCCACCCTGTATCCACCTGCAACGACATACATTGAACACACTTCAGCTGCCAGAGCTATGAATGGTCCTAGTGCAGTGAGGATAACGTGACGATTTGGTAATATGTATTAGCACTACGTTAACCCACCTGTGAGCTAACTCAGTGTGATCTTTTTATAACATCTCATGCCATGTTTCGTGGAATACATGTGGAAACGCCACATTGTCTTCCCTTTTATCGTCCCTAGCAACATAATCATCTTCTGAAAGCCATATTGGAGAGAAAGATTAAAAGCAACATAATTAAATTAATCAAAGATATACATAGACAAAATCAAGATAATGGTGGGATACAATCTATTAGAATGTGCAACAAACACCGAGAAAATAAATTGTTATGTTCCATTACCGTAATCGTTACTGCCGAGATGCCACTGTATGCTGATGATTTTTCCAAGTATACCTTAATGAGTAAGACAAAATTCCTAACAGAAGAAGTATCATATTAGTAAACTTCCTATCTCATTCGTATGATGAATAGCTTGAGAAAACACCTCATGTCACTGAAAACTATAATGGCATTTATACATTATCTGTCTAACAGTACAGAAGCTCAAAGTTGAATCAGAAGTATTGGCTGCATGTTTGTTCATCCCAGCGTGACGCTGACATCGACTCTACATTATAAACTTCGTAAACAAGAAAGTACAGGGTCATTGTGCACTCGGCGATGTGTACTGGGTATATTGTGATAACCCTAGTGTTATAGTCCGGTCGATAATAAGATTTTAATGACGTTGTCAATAATAACTCTGAAGCCTAAACTTCCCAGGTCATGTCCTGGTAAGAATTCTGAGCTGGCTCTGTCTGGGACATCCTAATTATTAAATAAAAACCATGAGAAGGGAACTCATCAGACTATAAGACAGACAGGTGAGCATGCTAGTCATTGCGATACCTCGGCTCCCCTAATAAAAATGGATCATTACTGGAGAGATATCTGAGAAAAACTTTCACGACGGCCTGCATAATCTGACTGCAGTGAACGTTGTGGACTGATCGTTCGTCCATCACAGGTGATGATGACCACTCCATCTTTCATCCGCTCTGTGGTCGTGTTTGGTAGCTTGTGGGTTCGGACATGGCTTATAAGTCCAATACGGGCCCAGAAATATCTTGGATTTTAAGGGCATGGGATATTAACTGCAGATGAATGTCATTTTAAGGGGTTTTCAACCATGTCTCCGCTGATCATCCAAAGTATTTATGTATGCCTCGCAAGTCTATGCCGGGAGTGAGGTTGTGGTTAACTATACGGATAAATACAGACCAAGAAATCTGGTCGTGTGTAATCCTTCCCTCAAGTCAGGATTTATATTGAATGCCTTAAATGTCTTACACGTATTTTTTGTAGCGTTGTTTCTGCACTCTATGAAAATGTCTGCACTTCTGTATCTCAAAATAAAAGATTATTTTTGGAAGTCGATGGTCTGGAATTCGGACTAGATGACCTGCTCAATGTATCTGTGTCTGCATAATGATTGTATCGATGCTGGGGACTGATTCGTCATTGAATGTTATTTATTTCCAACAGTGATTGACTTCTTACTGTAAACAGGAGGTGTGCTATTAAAGTTATGCCTCAGTATAACTGTATGAAACGTTTGCTTATAGTTTGAGCTCATTGAGTAGTAGACGAATATGTTCACGCTGGAGTTAACTGATTCGAATGTTGTTGCTATAGACCACACTGCTGTACATATATTTGTGTAACTGCCCCTGATTTCGAACTCTGGACCAACGATGAATGTCGCTAACGCGACAACTACACCAGGAATGTAGCAGACTATGAGAACACTGGCGATCAAGAGAATCATCTTCACTGTCTTTTTGTCTCTGTTAGCCACGACCTCTCGCTTACCGTGGTTTGATGTTACATCTTTTCGCCATTGAGAACTTTGTCTTAATTTGGTTACTAATAAAGTTGTAAAGATAATAACACCCGCAAATGAAGTTATTCCAAGCAAGGTGTGGAGAACAAAGACGACTCCCTCTACACTGTTTCTACTGCTCTTAAACATAATACCTAAAAGGGTCATATTCTTGTTAGGAAACCATCTCCAACCGAGATAAGTTGTAGCGAATTCTGGAAGCAGACTGGCTAAATTGACTATATAAATAAGACAAATGGTTACAATGGCGGTATTTCGAGTGACAATGTTTTTAACCTTCAATGGGAATGCTATACTGATATACCTCTCTGCTGTTAGGTAAACTGTAATGAAGCCTGTAATTCTAGAAAAACAAATATGTGGCCATCCTCCTGTCAGATACATGACTTCAAGTGGAGACCAGTGAAGATTTGATGCGGCGATTAATGGATTCAACGTTATTGTTGTCCATAGGAGAGTCGTGAGACAAAATAGGTCAGATATAGCTAGTCCAAAAAACGCTATGTTTACGGTGTTTTTGAAACCTTGCTTGTAGAATACAATCATATTAATAATATTGGCCGATATACCAAATATACTTATACTGGTACAAATACAAATGAAATTGACCATTTCAAATATTTCCCTCTGGTCTTCGCTCAAAACGTCTACCATTTTTTTGTTTCGATAAAATTGAATTTAAAAAGTCTTGTTGAAAGTATTATTTACCTTTTGGCATGTTTTCAGTAACTATTGTCTTTGCTTTATTTTTCGTTTAGCTGAAAATATAATAAGATTAAAAGCCATAAACATTGTTCATTGTTACACGGTTGAGAATAAGCACATGGAAGAATAGGCTGACAAAAAAGAAGGTAACAAACCGCTCTCTTGAAACGTCTACCGTCCCGTTCTTTCTGTCTAATATCGCTTGTAAATAATGTAATGTAGGCTTAATATAACTTAATATCTTCTTCTTCTTCTTCTTCTTCTTCTTCTTCTTCTTCTTCTTCTTCTTCTTCTTCTTCTTCTTCTTCTTCTTCTTCTTCTTCCTGCATTCCACAGTGAGGCAAAGCCCCTCAGCAATGCCATTTTGTCCGTTGCCGCTTCCTGAGCTTCTTCCATGCACTCCCAAATTCTCTATGCGTGCCTCTAATTCTGTTCAGCATATGTTTATGTCACCATCTATTTTCTTTACTCGGTGGATCCCAAGGAAATAGGTTTCTAGTTATTATAATAACATGTTTTCTCAATGTATGTCCTATCCAGCATCAGAGTGTTTTCTCACCTCTTGGTTGATGGAATTTCTTTACATCTCTCTGTTGGCTCAGCGTTGATGATTCAGTTATATCACTTTATTCCTTCTGTTCTATGCAGGCTTCAGTTAATGACTGATGTGCATTTGCTGTGGATCTCCGTATTGAAATGGTCAAGGCCCATACCTAGCGCTACGAGGTCGTGAGTTAGTTTTCAGACAAAATCATTCGGTTCATGAGAGCAGTTTGTTCGGGGACATCTGGGTGTAGTCACTGGTGCTACGGAGTTTGTGATCCGTTTAACGCTTTTGTAGGCTGCTTCACCAAATGAAAATGTCGAGCCTTATTGGATAGAACCCTGTGCAATAAGGTCACCACTCTTGTCTTTAAGCTCCTTTTATGTGCCCTTTGGGAATACATAATGTACTTTTAGGAGCTGTATTACTCGTATGTAATAATACGGTGTTTGTTAAATATTTATTCTGGAAAGCGTACAGTAACATCTATAAAGTTAGTTGGATGTTCTTTACATGACGTTGCAGTCATCTCCAGAATTTATTGTTTGTTATTTACTCGCCAAAGGTAGTTCAGTAGTTTGCTATTGCTTTCTGAACAGTAAAATCTATGTGCTATTAAAATAGGGTGACATGTACGTTTATGCTTCAGATATTACATGTTTACTAATATCTATGGGAGCATTTATCTCTGTAAAATGTAGACGATTACTTTATTTCTTTATACTATACTATACTGGCACCTTTCTGTCGTGACAAAGGATAGTTTGTTACATTGTGCTTTAAAATGGCAAAACAGCTAAAACCCATGGCGGCAGCGAATGTGACTAATCATACCAGTTCGTCCTCAATTATTACATGTGAAATCAGGGTTATTTTCATCATCACGCACCATATTACACACACACGCACCATCTTACATCACACACGCTCAGTGTGTGATACTATCTGCAATCATTTTCTCCTTTGTCTTTATTCCATTTCTGATCTTTGCCCTCCATGCAACACGATCAGCGGAAATCTTCCCCCAGGGTGCAATATCAATGTTTGAATCAATCATGCCCCGCTTACACACATCTTTGTATCGTAGTAGAGGCAGACCCCGAGATCGGATCATTTACCCGTCTGTAATTCACCAAAAAATATGACCTTTGGTATTCTACCCTCATCCTTCCTCCTATTGTGTCCTATCCATCCAAGTCTACAAAAACTGAGCATGGAACAAACCGTCACACAACCCGATCTTTCCAATATTTTATCTTGCCACTTAATACCAAGTATTCTTCGCAGACACCGCATATGAAAGCAGTTTAAATGGTTCTCTTGGTGTGAGTAAGTTGACCAGGCTTCACCGCGTTAAAGAAGAGTACTAAGGACACATACTTAATAGATTAGGACTTTTGTCTTGGCAGTAAGCCTTCTGTTCTCCTAGATTCTTTTTGTTAACCTGTTCATTGTTGTTGCTGCCTTACCAATCCTTATGTTCATTTCCAGATCTCGGAATAATTTACTGTTTACCTCTGCACCTAGATATTTTAAATGGTATACTATCTTCAATTTGGCGTCGTCAATAAAGATTGATGGTACCCCATGTGCACCTTGTGAGATAATCTGTCTCTTCTTTTAGCTAAGTGTTAAACGAAATTCATAACAAGCATTGGAGAATGCAGATAGTAGACGTTGTAATTCTTCTGCAGAATGGGTCGTAATTGCAGCATAATCTGCAAAAGAAACTAACTGATAAGTACCTTCATCATTTTGGCCATGACCTATATTCTCTAAGCATTGTTACATTACAAATAACACTAATGAAACTATGACATTTCCATAATTCAAAATAACATTGGTATCGCCATGCAATTCTTGATTACAGTCGTTTGCTGCTGTATTATTTTTGAACTCATGTACGACCAGTATAACCAAATGTGTATAATACAATTGTCAGTTCCAGGACTTTATTAATGTTTCCAAGTTTGGTGTTGTCTGGTAAATGAATACTGGATACAAACATGATTGCAGTGTGTAGTAGTTTAATAACATACATTGTGTTTTATTATAATGCGGATGAGTCGAGATCGAACTACGTTCACTATGTTGGATTCACGGGATGCGGCTGTAACAAACTAAACCACTAATTTCAATGTTCTTTTAAATATGTCTGTCAGCGACTCAAACTAGAAAACCGTTATTCATAGTATCAATCAATCCATCATGTGCCATGCCGGTAAGCGTGGGCGGTCATGTTCTGCCATCTCACTCGATCACCAGAGTCGTGGATCAGCTCCGTGTTTCTGTCTCGACCATGCCACAAGGCCAAGCCATCCAGGTACTTGCTTCTAGGTCTTTCCCTTGATCTGTTCCCCTCGATCTTACCAGTTGTCACCAAGTTCTCCAGATCATTTCTTCTCATAACATGCCCAAAAAACACGTCTAATGTCTTTAATCAGTTTACGATCTTCATTTGTTTCCTGAAGAACTTGTTCATTGGTCTTTCTGGCTGTCCATGGTATTCTTTGCATTTTCCTCAGACACCACATAGTATCAATATAATTGTAAAAATAGTTGTAAAAATATCATTAAGGTCTCTTTTCCGCACCTAGAGGCGTAATGGGATATATTTGATAGCCCATATTTCCATAGATCAATTGCATTCCATGGCTGCTGTAGTCAGTATCACAGATGTCAGTATTACTCTGCTAGCCTTAACTACCCAGAATATTTCCTGTACTCAATTTAGGTTGGGTCGGCCTCGGAGCCTAGGTCAATGTGTTAAGAACTATCTCCGTTCGATGAGGATTTGACCACATGATCTCCAGGCCTAAATCAGGCATGCTGTTTGAGATTGCCTGGCTAATGATCGCTTTTTCTATTTGCTCCTGGATATTTTTTTTCTTTTTCTGTGTTTAAAAAAAAGGCTTTTTTCTAAATCTTGGATATATGTATGTAATTAATTTGATTATGACGATTGTTTCCTTGACTCTCCAATGTCCAAAGGTGTCGTATAGGATGATGCTTAAAGATGGTAGTTTCCAATTATCAGTCAATTCAGTCAGTGTTCCCCTCTCTCAAATCTAAGAAGATCGGTCGTTCATGGCGCATTACCTTGCTTTCCTTGTCATTAATTGTAGCTATTGACTCTATAAAACGGTCATTTGCCTACCGTCGTGAAACCTGAATCGAGGGGCTAAACAGTTCACCACCATGCAAAAGATTGTCCAGTAGGGGCATAGGAATAAAGTGCGCTGCCAGCTGGCGTAGGCGTTCAAGTCTCTCCACAGATGTTGGTCTTTGGTATTTGTCACTGACCGATTGGGTAATTCTATTAAAATAGACAGAAATCCATATTCAAATGTTTGCCGACAGTCTCTAGAAATACGACTTGTTGTAAGAATGTCTAAAGGGATGGTCCCGAGAGAATAGACTGGGATTCACTTGGTAGACAATATCAGAATGTGAAGAACACTCGAGCATGTAGGAAGACCTAACACGAATGTTTAGTTTATCTGTCGATGGTCCTTCGTCAATTTCTGGAGACAGGAACACGGAGCTGATCCACGACTCTGGTGATCGAGTGAGATGGCAGAACATGACCGCCCACGCTTATCGGCATGGCACATGATGGATGATGGATGGATGGAAGTTTGAGTTACATTGTCACTCACTTGCACTCCTTGCTTGCAAAGTATCAAGAATGGAGGAAATGGTTGAAGTTTCAAATTTAAAAAATACTCTTTAATACTAAAAGAGATAGTTTAATAAAACTCGTCGTAGTGAACTAGGACAGTAAAAATTATGTTACAGGTTGGTACAAAAAAGATTTCCTGATGTTTAACTATGTGACTTTTCATTACTCATACACCATACAGACATTGGCACACCCAGAAAACAGGAAGACAAGGCGTCACCTGGGTTGATCTGATCTAGTTAAGGGCTAGCGCTGGATTTCGTCCACATTGTGTCTTGGAGTCGACCTTAACAGGTATTCGATGCTCCTTTGGATGCAAGGTTCCGTCTCCATTAGTTAGTGGATTTGCGTTTCGGTAACTGTTCACCAGTTTAGGTTTCAGCAGTATCAGCAGTTATACTCCTTAAATAGCAAAAAAAAAAAAACACACACACATACACTCTCGCAGACACCTTAGTGTCTTGCTAATAGCAAAGTGTCTGGGTGTTGTGTGTCAGATGCAGAATAGGAACACAACATAGTTCCTCTCTACTATTCTGTATCAAAAACAAGGGTCAATAGCTCTTTTTCAGCTTGGCTATACAATGTATGACACATAAAATCAATAGGGGAACCCGTTGAGGCCACTGAGACAGTTACATAAACAAACACACACTATATTGCCTGGCGCTCACAGAAGGAGAAGAAGGAAGTGAGATTAGAGGACGCACTAGGAAACATAAAACTTTAAAGGTATAGTTACCAACTGGGATTCGAACCTGTCACCTCCAAATTACGACAGCGCTTCGCTACGGGAACAAGTGTACTTCGACGCATGACCAACTAGACACTCCAAAAAGGTGTCTTCATTAGTCATGTCTATCATATATCTGCACACACACACACACTCACACACACACACACACACACACGCACACTGTATATATATATATATATGCACTGTGTAGTTTAGCTCCATTTATCCCATTTTACATGCCACATGTCATAAACATACATGATCAGGATACATTCTAAGTGTTTACAATAAATGAAGATAATTCTATCAACATCTTGTTCTAAACGCTATTATTTTCATTTATTTTAAACGCTAACACTATTATTTCTCACACACCCCAGTCTTGCGCAGGAATTAGATATACTATAAGATTATCAGCGCTAATTAGGTTGGATTTTAGACATCTGTATCTTCGGTCTTTCTGGGTCTATTTGTGTGTGTGCTGGGCGGAAGTCAGTGGTTGGCCTTTCCCATATTATCGTACCGTATGGGTATCGCATTATATCGATAGCTTGGGGTAAAGTTAAAATAATATCCCATGTCAAATTGACTTGGTAGCGCAAAATAATTGATCGAAGACAGAGAAAGCAAATTACGTCATATACATTGATGACGTGTAGTTAAATGCCGTCCATAAAATCGCAGGGTATAGTTATAGCCAGAAAATATCCGCGTCGTCATACGACGTCATTAATTTTCATATTGATGCTATACTAAATTTAGAATGTGAATCTTAAATCAGCTAACGTAGTATTATTGATGGTCACATGGTGATCTAGACTCAGCTCGTCACGGTGTACTGGATCAGATCTGCTGATTATATTCCTCCATGTCACTGTCTTAATCCATCCAGCATTATTTCTCTTAGTCGACCTCTGCCTCTCTTCCCATTGATCTGTAAAGTTGTCACGATGTTTTCCAATGCCTCTCTTCTCATCACATGACCAAAGAAAGCCGTTTGTCTCTTTCTTATTGTCTCTTATGTAATGTTCTAATTTCATTAGCCTCTTTCAAGCAACCGCCGTTAGATACTCTGGCGGTCCGAGGAATTCGAAACATCCGTCTCAAGAATCACATTTCTGTTGCTTCGAAGTTCTTCCTAATTTGTTAATTTACTTTCCAAGATCCAATGCCATACTGCAATGCTGTGGTTGTCTTGCTTCGAAAACCTAGCGGAGAACACCGTTTGTGTATAGACCACAGGCTCTTGAAAAGTGGTACACAGTTTCAGGTAGAGCCCCTGCCCAATCCAAATCAGTTGTTCGCGAGACTTAACACGACGAAGTTCTTCTCGAAAGTGGAGTTAAGTCGGGGTTACTATCAGATCCCGATGAAACCGGAGGTCCGTCCCTTGCCTGCGTTTAGTACTCCTAGTGGGCACTACAAACTCAGGGTGATGAAATTTGGGATGAGCCATGTCCCTAACGTATTTACGCGCATGATGATAACGTTGCTAGCTCCCAATATGGACCCTGCCATAATTTCTTTTACGGATGCTATTCTCATTGCCACCGACAATCTGGACGATCATATAGCCTCGCTGGATAGGGTCTTTCGAAATTTTAAAGAAGTAGGGTTAACCGCCCGCCCATGAAACTTTATTGTGGGACATCAGTCCTTAGAATTTCTGGGGCATACCATTACCCAAGGGCAGATGGTACCGGTAAAGTTAGTGCCCAGACCTAAGACTAAGAAAGATGTTAGGTCCTTTCTGTCCCTCTATGGGTTTTACAAGAAATTCACACGGTATGTCAATGAAATTGGGGCACCCTTAACAGAAATCCTAAAGAAAGGGACACCAGACTCAATAGTCCGGACCCCTAAGTGTAAAAGTGCGTACAGTCGGTTTAATGATGTCCTAATAAGTAAGCCGGTTCTACAGCTTCCAAATTTGTCGAAACTGTTTGTCCCGAGAACTGAGACGAGTAATATTGGTATAGGGGCCACCCTGTTACAAGCGGGGCGGAACGACCCGTCTGTATTCTGTCCTGTTGCCTATGCTAGTCAAATTTGTTACCAGCAGAGAGAAACTATTCCACGGCCGAGCGCGAATATCTCTCTCGTGTGGGTGGTCAAGAAGTTCCAACCGTATTTGTACATCGTAACGTTTCGGGTTTAATCAGACCATTAGCTTCTCATGTTTCTAGTCACTTCCCAGAAACTGAATGCTAGATTGATGACGGTGGAATACATTCCCGGAAAGGAGAATGTACAAGCAGATTTTCTTCCAAGGCATCCTATAGCGGAATGTGAAAATGAGTCCGTTCGGACAGCACCTCTGGGATGGGCGCGTGAGAGTGCGCCGAGTACGACTTTCTTATGAAGGGGCCTAGAGTCGCAAAACGACCATTAGGTGTGTCCTTACGTCTTATTCTTGCATGCGGACTGCCCGTGCTACTTTTAGCCGGCGGAACATCGAGAGGGTCTCCTTTTCGGTAACGTTCTCTAGACTTCAAGAAAAGTAGAGTCCGGGGTGTTTCTTTTGCACTCGGACATAACTGAAATCGATCAGTCCGTAATTCACGTGATTGGGGTGGTAAACAAGAAGAAAGTGAGCTTCACGGAAAAGTTAACTTCTCCGTTCGCCTCGAAACGTGGGACTAAGGACCTAGGGAGAAACCAACTCGAGTGAGGAAAGAGGGATCGTCAAGGACGACGCGTATTAATGTCCACCATTTGTTGTAGATATTTTCCATTATCTGCCACCAATAATGTGTCATCTGCGTAGAGTACATTGTTTATATTATGACATCCGATTAGTATTCCTGTCTTGTTTTTGATGCCTCTCATTCTTATTTCGCTATAGGAGGAGAAGAGATCCGGTGACAAAACACACCCCTGTCTTACTCCTAGATTTATTTTTCATAAATGCCCTTTTTATTTCCCATTTTAATTGCTGGTACTTGGTTCCAGTAATTATTCTTTATTATTCTGAGGTCTGTCACGTCAATGTTTACATCAGCCTCATGGTTTACTTTATCAAAGATGTTGGTATCTATGATGATAACAGAGAAAAACAGTATAATATTCGAAATACTACTGAAAGACCATCAGTTATGAAGATGAAGGTTTAGAATGTTCTTAACCATCTGAAAACTGGCAAGACCCTCGGTTCAGACAACATTATAACAGAAAAGATAAATGCATTAAAAGAATATGGAGAAGATCAAGTCACCAGGCTGCTGAACACAATATATGATAATGAAGATATACCTCATGAATTATGTAATTATGTATTTATTGCAATCCCAAAGAAATCAGGAGCCTTGGAAAGTGATCAACATCTAACATTGAGTATAATGAGTTACATCGTGACAATTTTGCTAAGAATTATCATGCAAAGAGTGTAGAAGAAAATACAACCTGAAATAGGAGAACAATTGTGTTTGTAGAAGGCAAGGATACAGTCAACGAAAAGACAGTCAATGTTGTGTATATGATGAGAACAATAAGGAAACGTTGTATATAAGTAAACAGGGATTTACATCTTTGCCTTATTGACTACACAAAGGCTTTTGACAGATTATGACATGTCAACATGATAAAGATGTTTGCAGATCTATAAATTGATGGGAAAGTCAATAGACTTGTTAAAAACAACGCAAATTGGAAACAGCAAGCTGCCTTAAGAATTGATAATGAAGTAAACTAATATCAGCCAATTAAGTGAGGTGTGAGACAGGGATGTGCAATTCCCCAGAACTTTATTTTCCCTGTACAGTGAAAATATTTACAGAAATATAGAAAATATGAAACGAATTATCATTGCGGGACGAAACATAAATAATAGTAGATATGCAGACGATACAGTGTTGATAGCAGACAATGAGCACCATCTGAAACATTTAGTAGATGCGGCTGTTGCACACAGTGAACAATTAGGGTTATAATTGAATTGTAGAATACACAGATTATGGTCGTCACTAGGACGAAGGAAATACCACAATGTATTATACAAGCAAATGAGAATATTCTTAAATAAGTGAATCGGTACAATTATGTCGGAACAGTCATTACATCTGATGCGAGATGCCTTGAAGAGATTAGAACAAGAATTGCCATGGCGAAGGTAGCCTTTTGCAATATGAAACACATACTGACCAATAAAAAAGATGTCAATTGCAACTGTAAAAAGAGTGTTGAGGTGCTACATAGAACCTGTACTTTTTTATGGATGTGAAGCGTGGACAATGTACAGACAAGCTGAAAAACATATGATGGCAGTGGAAATGTTGTTTCTGAGGAAAATGCAAGAATACCATGGACAGACAGAAAAGCCAATGACCAAGTCCTACAAGAAAGAAAGGAAAATCGTAAAATGATTAGAGAAATTAGACTTAGACGGTCAAAATGTGCTGGACATGTTATGAGAAGAAATAAATTGGAGAACTGTGTGACAACTAGCAAAATCAAAGGAAAGATAACAAGGAGAAGCAGAGAAGTAAATACCTGGATGGCTTGGTCACGTGGTATGGTCGAGAAAGAACAGAAAGCTGATCCACGACACTGGTGATAGAGTGAAATGGCCAATCATGAGCACCCACGCATATCGGCATGGCACATATGAAGACGCAGTACATAAAGTAACTAGCCTTTAAGTCATATCCATTGTGTCTGCCACAACTCTACTACAGGATCTGCTTTGGAATTACCATTGTCTTGTTGTTGTGTCAGTACTACAGAACTCAATGTGTGAAGTATTGTGACAGTTCGGTTTTCCAACAGTGACACACCAATATTGTAAAAATGTGTGGTTTGGACAAAGATGTATGTTCCAATGTCATTGTTATAATGACATATGTGAACCTGAGAGTGGAAGCTGCTTTTCTGGGTCCCATGTGTTAGTTTGGTCCTGTGTGTCAGTTTGTGAATGAGGCGATCATAGAATGATGCCACAGGCCATGATGATTTATAGCAAAAACGACTTACAGTGAGGTTGTCACATCCACACTGGACAATATGGTTTGGGATGTATTTGAAACACACCCGTCCGTTTGTACGCTTCATTGTAGCACGGAATAACTCAGAGAACATATTTAGAATTACGACTGCATTTCTTGTGGATGTCAACACAGTGGCATCATACATGCACAGTCCACTATTGAGAGAGCTATGGCAGCTGACGTGTGATCCCTGTATGTCTTATTTCTCAAATCATTTTACGATTTTCGTTTGTTTGTTCTAGGGCATGTTCATTGGTTTTTCTGTCTTCCCATAGTATTCATTGCACTTTCATCAAAGGCCACATTTCCGCCGCCATTATGTGCTTTTCGATCTACATGCTCATTGTCCACGTTTCACATCACCATGCGCTTTTTTTATTTTTGCAGTTGACTTCATGTTAGTGATCAGTATGTTTTCCATCTTGCAAACAGTTACCTTCGTCATCGCTGTTCATGTTATAATCTATTCAAGACACCTCTCTTCAGATGATATGACTGTTCCAAGATAATTGTCTCGATTCACTTCCTTGAGGATATATCCTTCTACCTTACTGTACGGTGTGGAATTTATTTTCTTATTTGAAGCAGCCATCATCTGTGCCTTCTTACAATTTAATTTTAAGCTTAGTTGTTCATTGTGTACAATAATCGCATCTACTACAATTTGCAGATACAGTTCGTTGTCTCAAATCAGTAATGTATCTCTGCACATTTTATTTTGACCACATAGGGGGGGGGGGGGGGACTGAGTCCATCCATCCATCATGTGTCATGCCGATAACCGTGGGCGATCATGTTTTACCATCTCACTTGATCACCAGAGCCGTGGATCATCTCCGTGTTTCTGTCTTGACCATGGGACGTGGCCAAGCCATCCATGTATTTAATTCTTTTTCTTCCCTTTGGTCTCCTCCCTTCAATCTTGCTAGTTGTCACCAAGTTCTCCAATTCATTTCTTCTCATAACATGCCAAAGAAATTTTGACTGTCTACGTCTAATGTCTCTAACCAGTTTACGACCTTCATTTGTTTCTTGAAGGACCTGTTCATTTGTTTTTCTGTCTGTCCGTGGTATTCTTTGCATTTTCCTCAGAAACCACATTTCCATAGCCATCAGCTGTTTTTCAGCTTAACTGCTCATTGTCCACGCTTCACATCCATACAAAAGTGCAGGTTCTATGTAGCACTTCAACACTCTTGTTCCCGTTTCAATTCACATCTTTTATTAGTCAGTATGTTTTTCATCTGGCAAAAGGCTATTCGGCAATAAGGCCTTCGCCATGGCAATTCTTGTTCTATAAGGGGCGTTAATTTGAAATCCGTTCGTACCGCACCTCGCGTAATTGCGTACTTTGAACGTGATCATGTCATAATCGTGTGATAAGTACTGGCCAATGAATAAAAGAACACGTGTTTATCGTCCCACGATGCATAGGTTCTGTTTTTGACCATTGAGAAAATGGCCGGGTTGATCCAACATCTGTCCAAAGAAGCTCAAAGAGTGGTGTTTCAGGTTCTTTCATTTGAAGGATGTCGACCAGTGGACATTGATCGAAGAATGCAGGCAGCGTACGGAACAAATGTGTGTCGACGACAACAGTGACAGACTGGGCACGAATGTTTCGGAAAGGATGTCAGTTCACGACAGATCTTCGACGGCCGGGTCTAGCGCATATTTTTTTTAATGTTGCATATCCCTTACTGGACGTTGCAGTCAACACTAGCATTTTTCAGCTGCTGTTGATGTACTTGGCAAGTTTTACGTTCAGTAGCGCATAGTACTGCAACAGAAAAAAACCATCGCCAAAATTGATGCAGCAAAACGGATAAACCATTGTCGAAGCATACGATAGCTAGCGGAAGAATGTGATGTGTCAATTGGGACAATTCAAAAGGTCGTTCGTAAGAAACTGCAATATCGGAAGGTGTGTTTGCTGTGGGTAAAACGGATGTTGACCGACCACCAAAAAGAGGGACGCATGAGATGGTGTTTAAACCACTTGCTGCGTTACAGAGTGGAGGGTGATGTATTTCTCTTCCGCATAGTGGCAGGCGATAAATCATGGTGTCACCACTTTGAGCCGAGCAGCAAAGGAGAGAGCATGAAGTGGAATCATGCTGGATCACCAAAAGCCAACAAATGCAATTTACAGGTTTGCGCTGGTAAGGTTATTCCGAGCGCATTTTTTTGACAATGAAGGGATATTGTTGGCGTACTTTAAAAGACCTGGTGTCAACATAAACTCTACCCACTATTTGCAAACACTAGACAAGCTGCAAAACGCCATCAAGAATAAACTACCCGGCATGCTTTCTCGCGGTGTGATTTTGTTGCACGATAATGCTCGTCCGCATGTCGCAAAGATTGTGCAGGAAGCATTAGCAAGGAAGAAGTGAGAAATTCTGCAACATTCAGCCTATAGTCCTGATTTGTCACCATGTGATTTTCATTTGTTCCGACCTCTGAAAAAAGCTCTCAAGGGGCAATGATTTCAGACAGATGCAAACGTAATGAAAGCGATAAACACTTGGTACAGTGAGCAACCACAATCATTTTTTTGCGGACGGCATTCGCCGCCTACCTAAGCAATGGGAAGCTTGCCTGAATGCCTACGGCGACTTCTTCTGACCAACCCATGGTGCATAATTCATTCAAAATGAATGCCTTGTTTAATTCTACCACGCCTGTTCATGTTTCTTTCATACTTTGTTTAAAAATAAAGCCATTGGAACGGGATTCAAGTGAATGTCCCTAATAATCTCTTTAAGGCATCTCCCATCAGATGTTATGACTGTGCCGAGATACTGTACCGACTCACTTGTTTAAGAATATGCCCATTTACTTGTATATTACATTGTAGTATTTCTTCCTTCCTAGTGACGACCATAATCTGTGTCTTCGTACAATTCAGTTCTAACCCTAGTTGTTCATTGTGTGCAACAACCGCATCTACTAAATTTGCAGGCATTGTTCATTGTCTGTAATCAAGACTGTATCATCTGCATATCTAATGTTATTGATGTATCGTCCCCCAATAGTGATTCCGTCCATACCATCTATATTTCTGAAAATATTGTCGCTGTACAGGGAAAAAGATATAGAGACATTACACATCCCTGTCTCACACCTCTCTTAATAGGCTGATATTGACTTACTTTATTATCAATTCTTATGACTGCTTGTTGTTTCCAATATATGTTTTTTACAAGTCTAATATCTTTTCCATCAATTTGTAGACCTTCAAGCATCCTTATCATGTCGACATGCCTCACTTTACCGAAAGCCTTTGTGTAGTCAATAAAGCAGAGGTGTAGATCTTTGTTTACTTCCGTCATCATCATCACTACCATCATCATCATCATCATCATCATCATCATCATCATCATCATCATCTTCCACTTCTGCCGTCAAGAGCCGTGGGGAGGAATAATTTGCGTTCCAGCGCCCGGTGGGCGGCACTGGATAGTGTCATTTCGTGTGGTTGTACAATGCCTTTGATGTCGTCAATCCATTTTCTTCTTGGTCTCGTGGTCTCGTCGCAGATTATCTTTGATGTAAGGCCAGTGACGGTAGTTGCTGGTGTTGCATTCTAACGACATGGCCAAACCACTTGATCTTCTGTCTTTCAATAAATGTGGCACAAGGTGTTGATCCCACAGTCTGTCTGATAATAGCATTTCTTACTCGGTCTCGGATTGTTAAGTTGGCAGCTCTCCTCAGGCATCTCATTTCGCAGATGTTGATTTTGCGAAGGTGTAATTTGGATAAAGTCCAGGTCTGAGATTGGTAGCAAAGGGTTGGTGTGAATATGCTTTTTATTATCTGTCGTTTTGCGGGCATGAGTATATTTGGATGTTTCAGTAAAAGTGATAGTTGATATGTAAGTGCACTAGTTTTTCGACATTTGATTTTAATTTCACTGTCTAATCTGCCATCTTCTGTGATCATACTTCCAAGATATTTGAATTCTTTAAATTGTTTCAGAGTTGTGCTATTCATTTGTATACTTAGTGGGCCCGGCGATCTGCTAACTCACATTATGTCGGTTTTGACTGTATTTGTGCACACATTATATCTCCTACATGTTGAACTCAGATTATTAATATGATTTTGTAGTCTGCCCTCGTCGCTATAGAACAGGCACTGATCGTCTGCAAATAGAAGTTCATTTATTTCGTTTACTTCTATAGAACGTTCAATTACTGTTCTCAGTATGTATACAGTATTTACTCTACCCTTGCCTTCTACAAACCCACATTGTTCCTGTCCTATTTCAGGTTGTATTTTCTTCCTAACTCTTTGCATGATAATTCTAAGCAAAATCTTCGTGATGTGACTCATTATACTAATTGTTCGATGTTGTTCGCATTTCAAGGCTCCTGATTTTTATTTTTTTTTATTTTTTTTTTTTTTGGGGGGGGGGGGGGTGATTACAATAAATACAGAAATACATAATTCATGAGGTAGGCCAACATCTCCAGTATCATATATGGTATTCAGGAGACTGGTAACTGTATCTATTCCGTATTCTTCTAAAGAATTAATCATGCCTGTTGTGATGCTGCCTGAACTGAGGGTCTTGGCAGATTTCAAATGGTTAAGATCATTCTGAACCTCCATCTTCAAAATTGATCGTCCTTCATTATTATTTTGAATTTCATACTGTTCTTCTCTGGTATCATCATAAAGGTATTTCATATATTCTGACCACACATGCAAAATCTTATCTTTTTTTATTATGATTTTCCCATCTCTTGTCTTTAGGCATCCTGCTTATGTATATGTTCTTTGATTAGTAAGCTCTTGAATTCTTGTGTGCATTATTTCGGTATTTTTACTGTTGTGTTGTTTTTCAATTTCTATGCAATTTTTCTCGAGAAATGCTTCTTTTGCCTCCTTACATAATGTTCTGTCTTTTCTGTGAATTTCTTTATATTTTGCATGATTATTTTTGTTCTGTCTTCTTGTTTCCATTAGCTGTAAAATTTCTTCAATCATCCATGTCTGACGACTCACTTTCTTTAATTTTGGAAAAGTTTTTTCTGCAGCTAAATTAATTGAATTCTTGAAGATTTCCCATTGATCATCCACATCTTGAAATAGGATCTCTAAATCAGGTAATATATCAAATTTGTTCTTTGCTTCTATGTTAAAATTATCTTGTATTTCTTTGTCAATTTTCAATTTGCACAAATCATATTTAGTGTTTCTGGTTGTATACTTGACTTTCTTTAACTTTACCCTCAGTGTGCCTGTAATTAATCTGTGATCACTATAACATTCTGCATTGGGAACTGTTTTTACGACTGTTAGCGCATTTCGAAACCTAATGCTAATCAGGTGCAATCTATCTGCTTGTTAATCCTGCTGTCGGGACTCCTCCATATCCATAATCGTCTAGGATGTTGTTTAAACCAGGT
This sequence comes from Cepaea hortensis, assembly GCA_963921405.1. Lineage (NCBI taxonomy): Eukaryota > Metazoa > Mollusca > Gastropoda > Stylommatophora > Helicidae > Cepaea > Cepaea hortensis. Next base: position 74,619,844 of record OY992878.1, read on the forward strand.
GTTTCCTACAACCATGTCTTGTTCTTTTGCCTTTTCTACAAGTCTGTATCCTCTTTCATTTCGCTCTCCCAAACCACGGTTGCCTACAGTGCATCCATCGCCTTGATGTCCCACTTTTGCGTTGAAATCACTCATTATAATATTTATTTCTAATTGTTTTACATCTCTTCAAGGAACTCTCCATGTCATTATTAAATTCATCTATTCTTTCTTCACTGCATTCACTTGTTGGAGCCTATATTTGAATGATATTTATTAAAAGGTTTAATTTTACTAATAGAAATCTGTCTGAAACAGCCCAATAACCTTTAATAGAGTTTGAGTGGTGGACTGAGTAGGGACTCAGTGGTCTCGAGATAAGGTGTCCGCCTCGAGTGCTGGAGGTCCCTCGTTCAAACCCCGGTGATGGCCGGGATTTTTTCACTTGGACTTCTAGTAACGAAATTGTCCCTGGTCTCTGGGTAGTGAGATCGGACGCCCGTGTGTATTGCTGCGCACGTTAAAAATCCCTTGGCAGCTGGAAATCGAGAATAGGGCTATTATTACGTGGTTTCGGCCTGGAGGAGTGAGCCTCTATTAGTCGTGCCGAGGCTATCTCCTCCAAGCTGAAAAATCGTAACAATAGACCTATTCTCTCACTTACCTACCATCCTCATAATATTGCTGCCAAGAACATTCTATTGAGGCATCTATCTATTCTCCAGGCAGACCCGGTCACTCGCGATGTCTTTTCAGAGGCCCCACTGGTGTCATATACGCGGGATCGTAACCTGAGGGATGTGCTGGTCCATAGCACTCTACCACAACCCCACAAGTCTCTTCCTGGCACGGCGCCATGACTTCGATCACGTTGAAAGACCTGTCCACATGTCCTTCAAACCCAGAGTCCGGCTTTCCCTAAGACTACTTTCCACATCCGGGAGAGCTTCGCATGCACGAGGCGCAGCGTTATCTATGCGATCATCTGCATACGTTATGACATGCGATATGATGGGGAGACAAATCTTCGTCTGGAGGACAGATTTAGGCAACAGCTCTCTGATATCAACAGTGGTGCCCAGAAGCCGGTACCCCTACACTTCAACAGTTCCGACCACTGTAGCGTTGCAGACATACAGGTCACGGCGATCAAATCGTGCACATCTCACGAACGCGATAGTAAGACATTGGAAAACCGCCTATTCTTCCAGTTGGGTTCACTCTCCCCTCACGGCCTCAATGTTCAACACAGTTTTATTTAAGTGCCGTACGCCCCCTGACCACCCCCCCCCCCTTTCTCCGTAGTCGTATATAGTCCAGTAATAAGCCAGTTGTATGTCCTTTACAGGACGTTGTAGTCAACGCCAGCATTATCTTTGCCTTCTGTGACTTCCCGGTTAGTTTGCGTTCAGCCACTTCTCATTGCTTTCTGAACAACCGGCACTTGTGTTATTTTATGATGGCAAGCGCGGGTTGGTCTACATCCTATCGCCCGCAGCAGTGTTTCGAGCTTGGCGTGCGGAATTGTGAACTGCGTCCGTTACATCGCCACCGAGTCTGCTACAGTGCTCTGCCTATCCAAATTTTTTTCCTTTTCGCTCTCATGGGCGCACCCCCCCCCCCCCCTTTCCAGCAGCGGTTCCCTCACCGGTCGTCTCAGCCAATCCTCGAGATTCTCGCTTTATTGACCTTTAGTCAGTTGACCCTTTTAATCACTACATCCGGTTTATTCCATCCACTGATATCCGCTCAAGTAAGGATACGGATGAGTAACCTTAATACTTTCATCTAGCGTCTTTCGTGTATATGTTTGTCTATTTTTATTTGTTTGTTCTGTTACTGACGAAGGCTTTGGTTACACCGTCCATTTTGTCTCTTGTAGTCGTGCTTTAGTAAAGCTCACAATCTACTTCTCGTTTTTCGGTGATTCATTCATGAGTAACTATATTAGGCTCTTTTGACCCGTATAATCATTGCAATTTTTAAAAACATTTCCAACCTCAAAATAGAATACAACACAAAAAAGTACTATGTATAGTAAGATGAAAGCAAATTCTAGGGGTAAAGCAAGCGAAATAAGAGTCATGTCAGACGTATTATGGTATATGGTGTGCAAATGCTGTGCTGGCAACCATAACCATAAAAAGACACGTGAGTAGTATAGCTGGTTGTTTTCGAGTAAATGTTGAGTTTCTGCTCTTCATTTTTTATTTCATGTACGCGGCAATGGGCGTCATCATAAAACGTCACAACCGCCATCCTCCAAATTCACAGTTTTTCAAGCTAAGAGAGATAACTCGTGTTGCTAAGGACCTAAGTAATGTTTAGTACTATGTATTAATTACTATATTTTGTGAATGTATGTAATTACAAGTAATATTTTACATTTTAGCTGAGTTACTTATGTTGTTCAAATTGAAACCTTAAAAATGTTCCCCGCAACATAAAGACACGCGCGCGCACACACACACACACACACACACACACACACACACACACACACACACACACACACACACACACACACACACACATATATATAAAGTCCCTTAGCGCGAAAACTTTGAATTTAGAGGATCGCGATTTTGCCGTTTTATGATGACTTTAACATATAAATAAAGAGAAAACAAGCCAACATAAATAGAGATAATCAGGTATACTAACATAGAACGGGTTTATAGGTGAGACGAAGTCATCAAGGGTTCAGGTATCAGCAGTGCTTAACTGTAATAGATTGGCGTGTTTGTGAGATAGGGTGTCAGCTATGACGATGGGTGTTTAACAGAGAGAAATATATGTACAGGTGCATGGTTTTATACATATATATATATATATATATATATATATATATATATATATATAGAGAGAGAGAGAGAGAGAGAGAGAGAGAGAGAGAGAGAGAGAGACCGACAGACAGACAGACAGACAGACAGGTATATGAATATAAACAACGTTTTGGCTAGTTTTGAGGCCATTATTACTCATGGATTCTAAGTGGAAACATCAATTCACAGCTCTTATTGCTAGTCCCATCGGCAACGGTGAAAACATATTTGTACGTCAGTTCCTGTCCCAGCTCACAGACATGATCGTCCCGTCCCCATATGAGGTTATATGTTGCTATGGGGAATGGCAACTCATGTACAAAACTATGAAGAGTACCCAATTTATTGAAGGCCTTCCTCTCCGAAACAGGTGACAGATTGACCAAGTTATTTACTAAAGGTAGTCAACATCGCAACCTCAGCGTAATGTATATAGTGAATAAACTATTTTGCATACGGAAGAACAAAGAACCATTAGTTTTAATTCACACTACATAGTCATCAATAATACATAAATAAATAAATAAATAAATAAAAAAAGAACGAATCGCAGATTACACATCCTGTCAAACAGATGTACCCAGGTACTGCGTATGTTCTAGAGAGTTATCAGAACGCGACAGCTGCATCATATGGGTATTTGTTCTTCGACTTTCGACAGGAAACGGCAGATCAGCTCCGATTACGAAGCCATATATTTTCCGACCCCACCAAGTTGACTACGTCCCCAAATAACATATCCAACCGGGTAAAACGGCACAGTGAAATACAGCGCTTTTTGAGTAAGACGAAGCAAGCCACAGTGAAGGTCATAATTAAAACAGCTTCCACAGACCTCGTCCAATCAATTTGCGAATGCTATCACATCGTGTTAAAATGTAATGTTCCACTTACACCAGGTCAGAAGAGACGACTACAGTCACACAAAAACAGGCCGCGAGCACTCACGCATAAGAAACTGTCGGTCAAAAAAACAACAACAACAACAAACCACATTAACAGCTCTTGCAACAAGGGTGATTCATGGTCGCATTACTGAGTCCTATATTAAATGTGCTGAATGGCGTATTGTTTATATATTAGCCAAGAAAATTATCCTGATTGATCCATAGTTGCTAGAAAATAAAAAAAAAAAGTATAAAAAAACAAACAAACAAACAAAATACAAAACTATATAACAGAGGAAACACTAATTTATAATCAACGTGATTTGGACCAACAAATGGAACAAATCCTGGAAAGTGAAGAGCTACCACCACGTGAAAAAAGTGAGAGCGTATAAACACACAATCCATGTAAATGGACTCGATCAGTACAGACACAATCCTCCATGGATAGTGGATATCAAAGTGCCGCTTCAAACTCCAAATGCCGCTGCACAAACAACCCGAAGTAATTGGCATCAGTCTTCAATCACCTACCAAAAGTCAAGTAGCCGAGTCAGAGATACCGACACCTCCGCCGTATAGTTTTGAGAGAAAAAAGAAGAAGACTAGGATACCAACCCCCAAATAGGAAAACTGGTCCCGCAAATAAGAAAGTATAAAGCCTATAAAGGTGGAGTGGTCTTAAAGCGAAGCATCAATCTTTGTGCTAAAATTTGAAAAATTGTTACGTCATCATGATACACCCTTCATACACCGACAGTTACCTGTTTAAAGGACGATTCACAATAACACGTGGTATAAATCATTAGTTTCAGACTGACTTGATAGAAGTGCACCAATGAAAACCTTGAATGGAGAAATCATCACTGATAAGAAACAGCAGATGGACAGATGGACAGATGGTCTCAACGCCATAGAGGCTCTACCAACTCTTGACCACCTGGACACACTTCCCACCATAACAGAAGTTAAGTGTGCTATAAATGAACTTGCATCTGGCAAGGCTCCAGGTAAGGATGGGATTCTAATAGAGGTTATCAGGAGTGGGCAAGACACACTCACTCTACAGATCCACCAGCTAATAGAGCTATGCTGGCGAGAAGGACAAGTCCCACAGGATTTCAAAGATTCAAGCAGCATAACACTGTACAAGAACAAGGGCGATCGGAGCGACTGCAACAACTATAGGGGTATCTCACTTCTGTGTATTGTTGGAAAAGTATTTGCCAGAATTGTTCTGCGCAGACTTCAAGTCCTTGGAGATCAAGTCTACCCCGAATCACAGTGCGGCTTTCGACAGAACCGGTCTACCATTGATATGATATTCTCATTGCGACAAATGCAAGAAAAATGCCGTGAACAGAATCAACCACTGTTTATTCTCTTCATCGACCTCACAAAGGCATTTGATTCGATCAGTCGTGAGGGTCTGTTCAAGGCACTAAAGAAGATTGGCTGCCCACCAACTCTTCTGTCCATTGTGGAATCGTTCCACACAGGCATGAAGGGTACAATCAAGTTTGATGGGGCAACTTCTGAAGAGTTTAAAATCAAGAGTGGAGTTAAACAAGGTTGTGTACTAGCTGCCACCCTCTTTGGAATATACTTTTCACTTCTACTGAAATATGCCTTTCATTATCAGGATGGTGGTATATACATTTACTCACGCTCAGATGGTGGCCTCTACAATGCTCAGAGATTGAAGACCAAGAACAAAATTAGGAGGGTACTGATCAGAGAGTTGCTTCTTGCAGATGATGCTGCAGTTACGATCCACTCTGAGGAAGAATTGCAATGTCTACTATCTGCATTCTCCAATGCTTGTTCTGAATTTGGTGTAACAATTAGCAAAAAGAAGACACAGATTATGTCAGAAGGTGCACATGGGGTACCATCAATCTTTATTGACGACGCCGAACTAGAGATGGTAGACCATTTTACATATCTAGGATCAGTGGTTGTGACGAAACGGATAAAGAACGGCAGATCTCTGCATAATACCCCTTTGAAGGGAGTGCGATGCGTTGGTCTCCCTTGAATTAATATCAATTAATAGGGGATTCCCCATCGAAAAATAGTGCGGGGCGGAGCTATTCTAGTTATTTATGGAAAATCTAGAATGTTCCCTCAAGTGCGTACGGGGTAGAGATCTCTAAGTTCACGAGTGCTTCATGCAGCACGGGGTGGGGAAACTTATCGTGACTCTGGTTTTCTTCATGTATCATGAAAGTCACGCGGCCCGTGTAGGCGAGTGGAAGGCGCACTGACTTTGTCGTGAGCAGTCGCCCACCAAACCTCAGCGTAGACAGATCGCAGCCAAGAGGCTGAGGCAATTTTGATGTCAATATTCGCGGCCAGTGCGGACATCTACAGTCAAGGTTGTGATTCTTCAATCACAGGTTAGTTGAGTACTTATTCTATTATTTAATTGTTGTCGTGATGCCGTGCTGATTCCCGGAATGAATTAATTGCCGTCGTAAAATTGAGTTGTCGCGTAGCGTTATCCGTTACAGTTGGCGGTTGCATTTTTAAGTAGGCTTTATCGATCAGCAATGTAATGTGTTACCTGACGGAACAAGCCGTATTCCACAGCGAGTGGTGTGTAAATAAAATAGACCGAACGATGTGCGTTACCGTGTGTAGCAGTTACGGGTTTGGTTTATTAATTACGCAGGCAAGGCGACAGTTGGTCAGTCATTACATCAACATGCTAGACGCTGTAAATGATAAGGTATAGCTTATTATTAGAGATGTGTAATGTGCTTCGTGACATTAGAATGGTAACGTAATTGTTCTATCAGTGATGGTGATTTTTCGAGGAATCAAGGTGAAATCAGCAGTGGTGTATTTGCTGTGTGCAGATAGCAGTGTTATTCCGCGTAAGCAGAATGGTGTTGCATCGGTGGGATAACAGTTGATAGGAAATATTCATGATACTATGGTTACTGCTTGTTGTCAGATGCGTCCGCTAGAATGACCGTGCGTGTTCCATCTTACGTATGTCTAGGTAGCCGACTGGGAGGGAGGCCGGTACGCCCACCCCGTTGGGTCACAAGTGCGACCCAACGCTATCGAGCATATCCGATGGTTGAACACACCCGATCGAGGGTGATGCGGCACTCCGTAATTCGAGGCCGTTAGGTCTAGATAGATCGAAGAGTTGAACCTAACCGTTTCTGTCTCTAATATTCTACTCTTCTGGAACCCTGATTCGGTTCATGGTGTATTAGGAATACTGCCGTGAAGTAGTAGTATAGGAGGGGGAAAACCCTCCCAAAAAAAGGTGGATCCAGAGTGTGGTGGTGGTAAGTCTGGAGGCTTGCTACATTGGATGACGTGACTTAATTCGTCACGGGACAGGTACGCGGGACCCACAGTAGCTGTGGGACAGTGTACTGGTGGATGGCCACCAAAGCTGTGCTCGACCGGCACAGGTATGACTGACCTGAAAGATAGTCAGTGAATACAAGGGCAACTCAGGATCTGGGGCAGGGATCCCAGACCTGACACTATGGCTGTGATATGATTTTGTTATTTAAGTGTAACAAGTCCTGAGTTCTCCTTAGTTAATGCTATAGTAGGGAATTATCAGGAGTATAATTCATTATGTACATATAGTTATTAATGTGTGTAATGCATCAGTCCATGGGTTAAGGGATTGATGAATTGATGAGTCGGTCAGGAAGATGTCCGGCTGGACACCTTCTCGATACAGTAATCCCTACACTGAAAGGAAAGTCAGTGTATATGTTGATTGATGATGGGAGATGAAACCGGATTGGACTGGCACCAGGCGAAGGATGCTTGACAGAGTCATACAGTCGACTCTGGTGCTAGGGGTTATATGTAGCCCAGAAGTGTTACTTGACTGAACAGGTGTGTTATGGCTTTTTCTACCATCATTATGCCTATATATTATAGTGACTAAGTAGATCTATGATGTGATGATTTCATCCTCATGTTGGTAGACATGAGGAATGTCTGAGAGGCAGGTGACAGGGTGGAGATGCTGGTAGTCTTTGTTGTAGTTGAGTACTCACACCAACCTCTCCGTGTTTCAGGATCTGTTATTACTATACAGAAGAAGATTCAAGAGCTGCACCATGAGCTCTATGGGCCCACTCATTCCAGTGCCTATCCAGAAGTTGATTGAGGCCATACTGGGAGTGGTTGTCTGATTCTGCGAGATCAACGTTGGAAGGAGCTGAGTGCTGAATAAGTCGGTAGGTCTAGGTTAGGACCTCCGTCAAGAGTCCGACGAGTGTCATCCGATCCTGAGAGGATCCAACACTGAAACGTCTGGTGATTCAAGCCAGTGAAGCACTGGTGACATTCAGTCTCTGTGTAAACCTTGGTAATTGCAAGGTAGTGACCTTTCAAGTTGTGCAGAGTGATCATTGTTACCGGTCGCCATGACCTGTGTTATATGCTTCTGGCCCGGCTGGGTTATGGGACACCATGTATCAGTTGATGCTTACATAGTGTTTTTACATTGGTTACCTTTATGAAGCCAACATGTGGTCCAGTGAACTAGGACATTGATTACAACATGGGTGGAAACACCAGAGTGAAATGTGAAGGTAGGGAGTTACCTCGTGCCAACGGTATGAACTGTTGACAATGTTTGTGACGGTAGGGAGCTACCTCATGCCAACGTGATGAACTGTTGACAGTGTATGCTAGGTTGTGATTACTACCCATGGATCAGGGTAGGTACCTAAGACTGTGTGAAGATCTATTGTCCAAGGACATGGAACTAAGGTGAAGTGTTTAGTCACCTGATAGACTTTACCAGTGACATTGTGTGTTCGTGTGGAGCAACCGCTTATTGTGTAGGTGACATATCAGTGTGTGGGTCACTGATGAGATAGAAGAGTGACCTGGCTCTTGTGTATTTTGAGACGGTGCTACATGTATTTTTTCTGCAAGTGGGAGACCGCTAATGTTCTAGGGTCGGCCCAGACTTCATCAGGAGTGTGACGAGTGAAGTAGTACGACAGCAAGGAAGGATCCTTGTTCATCAGTGCAGTGTCAGTCAGGCAGTGGTACTGCGCTTGATCAGCCCTTGCTTGGTTCTCTGGGTGAAGAGGGAACTTTGGAGAGGCAGCAGACCTTGGAGTTCCAGTCCACTGGAGGAGCCTGGGTGAGTCGCTACCACGACTGGACAACCGCACGAGCTATCGTCCGCCTCTATGATGAATACTCATCTGAGTCTTTGATCTTGTACATAGTTCTTCTAGTCTGGCTTTCAGCCATCCTTCTCTGTGTTGTGGTTGACGTAGTTCAGAATTAAATTTTTGTTCTCTTAGCTATGACTTTGTGCAGTGATATGACTGGTGTCTGGTCCGAGCCCCCTTGGGGTTTGGAACCCTAGGTGAGGGAGGGAAGGTTAAGCTGTCCCGGCTTGTGTGGGGCCTGGTAGATGTAGAGTGCTATTGAGGTGGTTGGAGCAAAGGCAGGGGATAGTATCTATCGTGGCAAACCAGTCCAAGCCCCGGCGGTCTTGTCACAGTGGTAAATAGCAAATTATCCCTAGATCAGAAAATCAACATCCGGATTGGTAAGGCAGCAACAACAATGAGCAGGTTACGAAAAAGAGTCTGGGAGAACAGGAAGCTTACTGCCAAAACAAAAGTCCTTGTCTATCAAGCCTGTGTCCTTGGTACTCTTCTTTATGGCAGTGAAACCTGGACAATTTACTCACACCAAGATAAACGTTTAAACAGCTTTTATATGCGGTGTCTGCGAAGAATTCTTGGTATTAAGTGGCAAGACAAAATCACAAATACTGAAGTATTGGAAAGATCAGGTTGTGTGACAGTTTATTCCATGCTCAGTCTTCGTAGACTTAGATGGATAGGACATCTTAGGAGGATGGATGATGGTAGAATACCAAAGGACATCTTTTTTGGTGAATTACAGATGGGTAATAGATCTCAGGGTCGGCCTCTACTACGATACAAAGATGTGTATAAGCGGGACATGATTGATACAGGCATTGATAATGCACATTGGGAGCAAGTCGCCGCTGAACGTGTTGCATGGAGTGCAAACATCAGAAATGGAATAAAGACAAAGGAGAAATTTATTGCAGTTAAGTCACACACCGAGCGTTTGAGACGTAAGATGGTGCATGATGGTGAAAATGACAACGTGTTCACATGCACCCACTGTGAACGGACATTTACAGCGCAAATTGGCCTTATCAGTCACATTTGCTACCGCCATAGGTAAAAGTTATTTTGCCTTTTTAAAGCACAAACTATCATCTGTCAAGACGGCAAGGTGCCAATGATAGATGTAAGACTGTTACAAAAATACAACAACGGGATGTCGTATCTAGTGACGTGCTTCGACGTGTTCAATAAACGTGTGTGGGAGAACCCGTTAAAGAAGGAATGTGAAGGAAATATTTGCTATTCACAAACATATAAATGTTTTGAAAGACAAAGAATCGGAATTCGTCAACCAGACATTTGGAAAGTATCTTGAAGACAAAGTTGTCTATTGTTTTACGACAGAGAAAGAAGATGTGAAGGCGGCGATAGTGGAAAGGTTAAATCAAATTTTAAAAGAGAAAATGTGGCTTTATTTCATAAAAAATAATGAACCTCGATACATTGATAGCTAACTTGATACGAAACTTTAATGGTTCGTATCACATAAGCATATGAATAACCCCAGTGCAAGTAAACAAAAGTAATCAAGAAGATGTGAGGAATACTTTATACCATAAGACAATCGCAGCGTCAAGAAAAGTACACTATACAGAGGGGGCCGAGCCAGATTCTCTCATCCCAGACAATCTTTTAAAAAGGGTTATACTCCGTCGTGGCAGAAGACTTTTTTAGTCAGTCGTATAAACTAGACATCCGGTAACGTGTGTGTTGAAAGACGATTCAGGGCATGAACTACTTTGTTAGTTCTACTGGGAAGAGATCAGCAAGTCGGAGATGGACAAGTGCATTGTATCGAAACAACCTTACAAGCAAGTGAGGGAGAGGATAGGTAAAGATTATTTAGTGATATGGTTCGGTTATAATTCTTCATTCAACAGTTGGATAGCAGACTTATCGTGATACCGAGAGTAATGGAAGAAGATAATACTCAAAACAATCCAAACATTCTGGGAAAGAACTTGGCCGTTTTTTGTTCAACGAGTGCCGCGTCTAGAGAATTTGTTCTTCTGTAAGATTGTAGCTATATATACCGTCATCGGCGTATCACACTATTCAACCTGACTCGAGGCTGTGCTGAATCACCTGAATGAAAGCTGTGGATTTCCCTAATGAGTAGATGTTACTTGTTACTTAACCCTAAACTATGTGTTTATACGTTACATTATCGGGCAATGCTTCACCGAATATGTTTCCCAACAACAACATAGGTCACTTTTCGTCAAGCTGCCGCAGACTATCAATGTGACCAACAATACGAAGTGGGCATGGCCGAAATTCAATATGCCAACTACTACTGCAACGTTCTAGAGAATTAAGTGTGGTTAAAATGCATGCCATAACAGGGAACACCATATGTAAGACTGTTGTGACTGCCAGGTATGTACCACCAGATTCCTTTATATCGGAGATGAATCGACCAGTGAAAGGCATGGAGGAGAGTGAAAAGTTGCGATTTAGATTCTATTTCAACACGTCATCGAAAAAAGACCTCGTGAAACATCCTGCGTTGCCGACCATTGCGGACAGAGGCAAGATTTTGCAGGCAAGATCATACTTCTGATGGGATATGCCTTGGAGAGATTAGGACAAGAATTGCCATGACGAAAGTAGCCTTTAGCAAGATGAAAAACATACTGACCAATAAAAAGATATCAATTAAAACGAGAAAAAAAGAGTGTTGAAGTGCTACATAGAACCTGTACTTTTATATTGATGTGAAGCGTTGACAATGAGCAGACAAGCTGAAAAAACAGCTGATGGCTGTGGAAATATGGTTTCTGAGGAAAATGAAAAGAATACCATGGACAGACAGAAAAACCAATGAACACGTCCTACAAGAAACAAATGAAGATCGTAAACTGATTAGAGACATTAGACGTAGTCAGTCAAAATTTTTTGGCCATGTTATGAGAAGAAATGAATTGAAGAACTTGGTGACAACTGGCAAAATCGAAAGGAGGAGACCAAAGGGAAGACCAAGAATTAAATACCTGGATGGCTTGGCCACGTCGCATGATCGAGACAGAAACACGGAGCTTATCCATGACTCTGGTGATCGAGTGAGATGACAAAACATGACCGCCCACGCTTATCCGCATGGCACATGATGGATGGATGGATCATACTTCAAGGTAGCTGCGGATAAAGAATACCTCTTGCATGACTCCCTGGATGCGGTCAAGCGCCGCAGGCTGCTAACAGGAAGATTATGGATGGCTCGGGAAGAAAATACCATCCGAAAAGTATGCACACTTGAGAAGATTGGCAATGGCAAGGAGTGGGTCAGAGTAATGAATATAAATTCAATCTTGTGTAGGGTTATAATCAAATTGGTCTGTAAGTGTAGGCAATGTCCACCAGGCTTTACGGAAGTAGAAATTCAGAAATTAATTCATACTACTCTCGTCCTGGCGATGTGATTATCTATACCGATGGCCCTGTGTTAACAGCCAAAAAAGAAGCCTGATTATTCATAGCAAAAGCAAAGTGTCTATGTTTAGTAAATGAAAGGTTGGCATATTATACCACAACCTCAAGTCTAAGAATTGGAGATGGAGGCTGTTACTGCAGCCTTCCTCTGACTGGAGAATAAACTGTATACGCTGATATACAGTTATTGTAACTGATTCACAAAGCATGCTGACAAGGTAAAGACTGGCATGCTTCGTGAAGAATGGCATCCATCAATATAGAGGTCGCGGTTTGTATGCATTAGCTGGATCTTTTCTCCAGGAAACTTTGGTGGGGTAGGAAAAGAACAGGAAGGCAGATTGGCTGGTATCGCATCATTAAGGGGTTATTTGATGTATGATGCGGCAGTTTTAATGAAGGCCTACTGGAAGCATGTGAATAATGCCTACGAATATATAGACTACCATGGTCTAGAGGTGGTCATAGAATCTTGTCGACAGTCGTTTCTAAGAGGTAAAGCAAGAAAGACATATAATGAGATTGCAACGGGTACCATGAGTATTAAAACTCTTCGCTGGCTGTTGAAGATGAGGAATGAGCGCTTATGGGAATGTCCAGAATGCAATGATTTCGGTTCTCGACCCAGCTCAACACAATCTTTTCTAGAACAGAGATTGTATGATCTGAGGTTTAAACAAATGAGCTCCTCATTAGCCGATCTACAGTGTATTCTTATTCCTGTGCTCCACAAGATACATAAATCCATCCATCCATCATGTCCCATCAGATGTTATTACTGTTCCTAGATAATTGTACCTGTTCACTTGTTGAAGAATATTCCCATTTACTTGTATATTACATTGTGGTATTTCGTTCTTCCTAGTCACGACCATAATCTGTGTCTTTTTACAATTTAATTCTAACCCTAGTTGTTCACTGTGTGTAACAACCGCATCTACTAAATTTTGCTGTTCATTGTCTGCAATCAAGACTGTATCATCTGCATATCTAATGTTATTGATGCATCGTCCCCCAATGTTTATTCCTTCCATATCTTCAATATTTCTGAAAATACTTTCACTGTACAGGGAAAACAGATCTGGAGACATTACACATCCCTGTCTCACACCTCTCTTAGTAGGCTGATATTGGTTACTTCATTATCAAATCTTATGGCAGCTTGTTGTTTCCAATATATGTTTTTTACAAGTCTAAGGTCTTTTCCATCAATTTGTAGATCTTCAAGCATCCTTATCATGTCGACATGTCTCACTTTATCGAAAGCCTTTGTGTAGTCAATAAAGCAAAGGTGTAGATCTTTTTTCACTTCTATAGAACGTTCGATTACGGTTCTCAGTATATACACAGCATTTACTGTACCCTTGCCTTCTACAAACCCACATTGTTCTTCTCCTATTTCAGGTTGTATTTTCCTCCTAACTCTTTGCATGATAATTCTTAGCAAAATCTTCGAGATGTGACTCATTATACAAATTGTTCAGTGTTGATCACATTCCAAGGCTCCGGATTTCTTTGGGATTGCAATAAATACAGAATTACATAACTTCTGAGGTATATCTCCAGTATCATATATTGTATTAAGCAGACTGGTAACTTTATCTATTCCATTTTCTTCTAAAGCATTAATCATTTCTGTTGTGACGCTGTCAGAACCGGGGGTCTTGCCAGATTTCATATGGTTAAGAGCATTCTGAACTTCCATATTCAAAATTGCTGGTCCTTCATTATTATTTTGAACATCATACAGTTCGTCTCTGTTATCGTCATAAAGGTTTTTCACGTAATCTGACCATACATGTAAGATCTTATCTTTTTCTATTATGACTCTTCCATCTTTTGTCTTTAGGCAGCCTGCTGATGTACTTGTTCTTTGATTAGTAAGCTCCTGAATTCTTTTGTGCATTAGTTTCGCATTTTTACTGTTGTGTTGTTCTTCAATTTCTCTGCAATTTTTCTCAAGCCATGTTTCTTTTGCCTCCTTACATAAGGTTCTGACTTTTCTATGAATTTCTTCATATTTGGCAGGATTATTTTTGTTCTGTCTTCTTGTTTCCATTAGTTGTAAAATTTCTTCAGTCATCAATGTCTTACGGCCCACTTTCTTTACTTTTGGAATAGTTTTTTTTTCTGCTGCACAACTGATTGAATTCTTCAGCATTTCCCATTGATCATCTACATCTTGAAATAGGATCTTTAGATCAGAGAATAAAATTTGTTCTTTACTTCTATGTTAAAATTGTCTTGTATTTCTTTGTCAGATTTGCACAAGTCATATTTAGGGTTTCCTGCTGTATACTTGACTTTCTTTAACTTTACCCTCAATGTGCCTATAATTAATATGTGATCACTGTAACAGTCTGCATTTGGAACTGTTTTTACGACTGTCAACGCATTTCGAAACCTTTTGCTAATCAGGATGTAATCTATCTGGTGATTAATCCTGCTATCTGGACTCCTCCATGTCCATAATCTCCTAGGATGCTGTTTAAACCAGGTGTTTCCTACAACCATTTCTTGTTCTTTTGCCCATTATACAAGTCCGTATCCTCTTTCATTTCTCTCTCCCAAACCATGGTTGCCCACATTGCATCCATCGCTTTGCTTTCCTATTTTTGCGCTGAAATCACCCATTATGATATTTATTTCTGATTGTTTACAGTTCTTCAAAGCAGACTCCATGTCATTATAAAATTCCTCTATACTTTCTTCACTGCATTCACTTGTTGGGGCATATACTTGAATGACATTTATTTTAAAAGGTCTTCCATTTAATTTTACTAATAGAATTCTGTCTGACACAGCCCGATATCCTTTGACAGAATTTGATGTTTGCTTATCTAATATAATGGCTACACCTCTTTGCTGTTCTTCTCCCCCAGAGCAAATAATCTTACAATCCTCTCCTGTCCTTATCCCTGCTCCTTTCCATCTCGTTTCCGATATTCCTAATATGTTAATCTTCTCTCTCTCCATTTCTTTTTTGATGTTTTCTAATTTTCCATCTGCATTCATTGTTCTAACATTCCAAGTTCCTACTGTCAATGATATTAATCTTTGGCACCTAGTAGCCTGTTGACGGTCTGAAGTCACCTGGTGCGCATGACTATCTATACCGGGCGAGGCTGCTCCTATGGAGCACCCATTTACGCCGTTTCTCTGATTATCGATGAGTCCACACAACATGATTTTCTTGGCATCTATAAAGAAGGTAGTTTGCCATTGCTTTCCTTCCTAGCAGTAACCATACTGGTCAGTGACCGTAGCCATTGTCTCCTCAATAAAAGAGATCCTCTGCCTACCGTCGTGAAGGTGGAGGCCATAACCTACAACTATCTGTCGGCTGCTCTCCACCTTCATCCACCACCTGCACCCTTGGCTTCACGTAACCCTGATCGGGGGGCTAAACGGGTACTCCACCTTGCCCGAGAGTGTCCCGTAGGCTAGCGGAGGGAAGGAGGCGCCTTACTTCTCCTTTGATATGGGATACCCCTACCCCGCTACCCAAATACATAAATAGATGACTAAAATTAATAACATGCCAAGGACGCATTTTCTGGACATAATAAACTGAAAAGAGAAGATAAGTTCATTTAGATCGCGCCGGAGCTGTGAAATCTCAAGGTCATAACAGCACCACGGGATGCTGACAAAATGAATTTCAACTGAATTTCATCAGAGATGAGTACGCATCCCTTTAATCACGTCAGTAGATAGATTATGATCTAAAGCTTAAGAAAACCAACTCCTAACTGTATTACTCACTATATCATTGTAATCCATTCGATTTCGAAGCGCTGTGAGACGTAGCCATGTCCCTTGTATAGCCATACAAGGTATTCCATCAGGGAGAAGAAAACAACAAAAGACTTTTCTTTTGCAGAATATTTAATCGGAACAAAATCGGTTGTCCCAACATATCATTCTCAACTATGAAATTCTTAACTTCCTAAACTTGTAAAAGCAGATAGGATGCATTAGTAAAACCAGGTAAGTCAGAGTTCATGAAACATGCACAATGGCTAGTAGCAAAGTAAAAATAAAATTAATAATGATGGATAATAAGCACTGTTTATTTTACCTAACAGGAGAAGCAGATACATCAGCAATGAAATCAACCTATTTAGCAGCTAAAGAGAAAATATTTTTGCATATCCTTTACAGGACATCGCTGTCAACATCAGCATCTTTCAGCTGTATGTTGATTTCTTGGCAAGATTACGCTCAGTCGTTTGTTATTGCTTTCTGAGCGGCCGGCTCATTATCCCGCAAGTCACGAGCGCGGGTCGAACCGCTTCCAGTTCTCGCCTCGCTGCGAGACCCTGCGTGGATAAACGGGATTACGGAGAAAGTGGTGTAACCCCTCAGCCAGAGAGACCGGCAGCTAAAGAGAAAGATGGGAAAATACAGCCAACCAACTGAACCAAATGGGAATTAGTAATGGAAACATTCTCAAAACTATTAACAATCAAATGCACAGATGGGCTGAATATTTGATGGTACTTCTGAATAGATCAGTTCTATTAGTTCCACTAATTATCTATCCCGCAGAAGTAGGGATGTTTATAAGCTGCGAGAAACCATCTCAGGAACACACTAGAAAATATATCAAACTCCAGAAGGATGTGAAAGCAGATCTATTCTGCATCAACTTTGCTGATGATATTCCTTTATGCATCTGTCTCAGTTCATGCAACATCATTTCTCTTGTTCTGCATCTGCCTATTCTATAATTGATTTCCCCACTGTTAAAGATGTTTTCTAATATCCCTCTTTCATTATATGCAGTAAAGAATATATATATATATATATATATATATATATATATATATATATATATATATATATCGGTCTCTGTGGCTGAAGGGCTTGCGAACGAGGTTTGTGAGCCCGTATATCCGGGTTCGAAACACGGCGGTGCTGGTTTTTTCGAAAAGGTATAGAGACCGGTCGTTCAGAAAGCAATGGCAAACTACTGAACGTAACACTTGCCTAGTAAATCAACAGCAGCTGAAAATGCTGGTGTTGACTGCAACGTCCCGTAAGGGATACGCAACAAAAAATATATATGTGTGTGTGTGTGTGTGTGTGTGTGTGTGTGTGTGTGTGTGTGTGTGAGAGAGAGAGAGAGAGTATGTACGCATGTGTGTTTGTGTGTGTGTGTGTGTGTGTGTGCGTCTGTGTGTGTGTGTGTGTGTGTATGGCAGTGGGGGAGGAAGTGTTCCTGTTACATTATTTATTAATCATAAACGCATGTCCAAATGTCTACAGTAATATTTACCAAACGCTAGTAAAATACTGTAGTATTACCTCGAGTATACATACAGGTGAACAACGAAACTCGCGTTTACTTTGATTGATATCGTTGTTAGTTCATAGCCTCCTAGTGTGGAATTATTGTTTTAGCTGTTAGAACGAGTATGTACATTTGGTCTGGTATACGGGCAAGGGTGGGGTCAGGTCTATTGAAGCCTGAGAGACATGCCCTGCTCCAGCCCAACAGGCAGGCTCTATCAGAGTGACCGATTACTTCCTGCCTTCAAATAATAACAACAATGGAACATAAACAGAATTACCACTGGAGCAACAGAGTGCATAATTTGTGCTCGATACCTTTTTCAACAGCAAGCGGGGAGAAGATAAAACGGGGAGAAGTGGTAGGAGAGAGGGGGAGCAAAAGAAAAAAGAGGGGTGGAGCCAGAAGTTGTAGGAAGAAAACCACCTCCCCTGTTCTGTATTGATACCTAAGTCCAGCACAGCCAAAACTATAAGTGCCCGTGGGGCAATCATGGAGCGTATCATGCCGTGGGGCAATCATGGAGTGTATCGTCATACAGCGACGATTTTAACTAACAAGAAGAATCTTCACACAACCACCATGGTGAACACTAGAGGTGGGGCAATCATGGAGGGAAAAATGTGCGGCCAAAAGGAATTTGCAGAGGGTGCACCCTATTCAGTTGACAGGGAATTGGCGGAGGCTGAACGGATTAAAAAAGTAAAGTTGTGGGATTTTAGATTCCAAGCAGCAGAGGCAAAAAAGTTGAAGTGGAAAAAGTTTACAAATGAAGTCGGCGGGGATGTGAAATTGGGAATATTCTGGAGGCTGCACTAACATATGAACAAAAATGTGATGCTCGGTACACATTGTACAGTTTATGGTGATAACCTATGACAACTCATAAGGACAGGGGAGAGTCTTTTCTTGCAGATTTCTAACACAGACTGATCAGCAGGAAAGGGCTATTAGAGGTATTGTAAGAGAAGCTTTGTCACAGGTCACTAGGAAGGAGGACTATGAAGATATGATACAGGCACAGGATATTAGATATATGCTGAAGAGAGCTAAAGACACAGCCCCAGGCCCTGATGGGGTAAGGTACACCAATATGAAGAACATGAAAAATAGGGACTTGAGCGAGATGGCTCTTCGTTTTAACCTAAGCATACAAACGGCAAAATACCCCAGGATTGGTTGCACAGCTACATGGTCCCACTCCCAAAGATAGGTAAAGATAATCAAAACTTAATGGATACAGAATCATAACCCTGCAAAACCCATTTGGCAAAGTACTCAAAATGATGGTGGTATGCAGGCTACAGTACCATTTGGAAAATCGAAACCTGCTTCCCAAAGGGCTCGGAAGTTACCGGCCTGGGAAGGAAAGGTGGACCAATGCGGCAACATTTATATTTGATGCATGTGAAGGTTTCCATGATACACGAGAGACAGTGATGGTTGCTCTCGCCCTCGAGGATGCTTATAAAAGGGTCTGGTATGATCGGTCGATATACACTCTGTTGGACATGGAGGTCTGCCCTAAGATTCTTCAGTGGATTGCTGCTGTCCTTTATGACCTTCAAATTGCTTTGCGCAAGGGTTCATGGACTTATGACCCCTGTAACATTACACCTGGTCTGCCACGAGGATGTGCCATGTCCTCAGTACTCTTTAATGTATACACCAGCAAAGTCGCAGCTATTCAGACACCATTAATTGGTAGAATTTTGAAATTTGCAGATGATGTGCTGGTGTATTGACAGGGAAGAGACAGGGAACGTTTGGTTATAGACTTACAGACGGCAGTAAATAGGGTGGCGGAGTGGTGCAGGGACTCAGGGGCCATTATAAACCCAGACAAGGCATCGGTTGTGTGGTACTCTCTGGATAGCCGGATTGTCAAGGCAGATGTCCCGTGCATTATATTGAATTGGTGTACTCTTCGTAGAGAGATTAAATTGAAGTACGTGTTAATCACCTTTGACAGGTGTATGTCTTTTAAGGATCATGTGGGGGATTTGGTAGTGAAGGCTGGTAAGGGACTTAATGCATTAACGTTGATGGCAGCAACCGGGGCAGACCAGACTAGGACGTGAGTGCAGAGAATGAAATGCAGGCCGCACGGAGGTTGAGGTGCAACAACTAATCCAGAGTATCACACATCAAGGTGACATTGTGATCTACACAGATGAGTTAGTCGTGAGAAACAAACGTAGTGGTTGGGGTTTCATCGTGAAGGCTAATGGGCGATGCTTGAAAAAGGACAGACTAGCATATGAGACTACGACCTCCAACATGAGAATAGAAGTGGAATCAGTAACAGCGGTCTTCCGTTGGTTATAAGAGAACACTTCAACACACACTGCATTCATTACGGACTCAGGGAGCATCCTTAATTAGGCGGAGAAAGGACCTTTCGTGTGGAATGGCCACCCACGCTTCAGAAGTCACATATTGCAAGAATTGTATGGCCAAGTGGGAGTGTGGGGGAATGAACAGGCTGATATGCTGACAGAGAATACACCTGTTGGTGGTAGATTACCTATGGTCAAGGGATGTAACAGTCGGCAGACCAAGGATGTAACGCATACACACTACAGGGGTGTCTCTGGTGCATCCCAGAATGACCCGCATAGCTTCATTCTGTATACCCTATAATTTCACCAGCTGACTCTCTGAGACAATCAGCAGTCCTAATCCATAATCAATTACTGAGATGATCAAATGTTGGTATAGTGTGAAAAGCATTCTCTGCTCTGTGTCCATTGCAGCCATAGTTTTAAGTGTACTGAGTCCCTTTCGAGATCTTATCACAACCGTCTCCACATGATTCTTGAAGGATAGGCTCCTGTCAAATGTGATTGCCAGATACTTCAGTTTGTTCTCTCTGCTGACATTTCTACCATCTATCGCGAGGCTTGGGACATCAGCTCTCACAATCCTGTTGTCCAGAGAGCACCACAAAACAGCCGCGTTTTCCGGGTGGATGACAGCACTCATTTCTCTGCACCAGTCAATCACTTTATCTACTGTCGCCTGTAACTCCTGGGCTGTTTGCTCCCTATCTCTCCCCTGCCTATATGCAAGAATATCATCTGCAAATGTTAGTGTTCTTCCAACCCCTGGTGCTTCTAGGTTGGCAATCTTGCTCGTATACACGTTAAAGAGCTCCTGTGATACTGCAGATCCCTGTGGCTGTCCCAGGGTTAAAATATGTGGCTCTGAGGTCCATGCACCCAGACGGAAAGCAACCCGACAAGAATACAGGACGGCTGCTATCCAGTTCACCAACCAGGGATTGACCTCCTACTCCATCAGTGCGGTCATCACAATGTCATATCTAACTCTATTGTACGCATCCTCGAGATCAAGCGCTGCCTTCATCGTTTCCTGTCTACTCTGGAACCCCTCATAAACGTCAAAGGCAAAAGTGGCTGCATTTGTCCAAGTATCTTTTCCTGGTCTGTAGCTCCCCAGGCCTCTTGGAAGAAGTTTCCCCCTTTCCAAAAACACTTGCAGCTTGACAGCGACTATCTTCTCTAGAACCTTCCCAAATGTATTTTGAAGGGTGATGATTCTAAAGCCGCTAAGCTTTGAATGATCCTTGAATAGTTTCGGGAGAGGGATGAGATAGCTGTGGTCCCAATCTTGCGGTACTGATGCTGTCCTAGTGCTCTGGTTAAAGCAGTCGGTCATCTCCTCCAGGTCTGCATCGCTCAAACCCTTCATGTGGCCATACCTGACCCCATCGGGCCCTGGTGCCGTGTCTTTTGCCTTTTTCAAAATGTGTTTAACATCTTCCATCCGTATGATGTCTTCATACTGCATATTCTTCGTGGTGCCAGATAACTCCTCTTTAACTGCATCCCTGGTGTCCGCATCATTGTGATTGGTCTGCTCTAAAAATCTCGGGAGAAACGCCTCCCCTTTCTCTTTGTCTGTTGTCACGCGCACACCATCATCTCTATAAATTGTTCCCACTGTCATAGGCCGATCTTTTCTCTGCATTTTCCTGTGCAGTTTCCAGACTTTTCGCAGTGTTTTATCACCTCCAATCTCCTTCATGAAACATTCCCATTTTGCCTTTTTGGCCTCTGCAGCACAGCGCTTGAAAACTTCCACCTTGTCTTTCTTGACATTTTCCGCTGTGTACACTTCCTCTGGGGAGCTTCGACGTGTCTGTCGCACTTTCTTTAGCTGCTTCACTGCAGCCCTCTTTGCTTTCCAAGCATGGTCTACTTCTGAGGTCCACCATGGGGGATGCAAAAAAGGAGTTTTAACAGTCCTGTTGCATGCCCCTTATCTGAGGCGTCCAAGAAGGCAATTGGTCCACTCATACCGGAAGGTCTTGCGCGCTCTCCCAGCTTTAACTTTCCTGGGTTTAGAGATCAGGACTGAGCATGGCATGTGATCACTCCCATGGTCATTCAAAACAGTCCACTTTACATCAAGGACTGATGACTGGGAGACAAGTGCCAAGTCAATACCTGTGTCTGCATCGCCAGGCCTCATTGCCATTCTAGTCGGCCTACCATCATTTAAGCAGACCACATCGGAGTCCACCATGGCATCCGCAAGGGCAATTTCCTGTCGGTTTTCTCCACTACTGTCCCAATCTCTGTTCCTTGCATTGAAGTCTCCACATATGAGTAGCCTATCACCTGGTAATACCTCTAGTTCCTTAAGCCAGTCCCAGTGTTCCTTTCTGACAAAACAGTCCACTGTGGCATATACATTTATGATGTTCCAACTTAAGCCACCAATCTCCATTTGTATACCCTGGACATCTCTTGCACTGTGATTCCACTGGCTCAAGTCAAGTACCACATGCTTCACACCATCCTTCACCAGCAGACCTTGTCCATGTCTCTTCTGCCCAGTAGGGTTTATATATCTGGCGTACCCAGGACAATGGTATTTGTCTGTATTTAACTCCTGGAGCATGAGGACATCAAAATCATATATTAGTCTTGTTGTTTAGAGTTGTTGCAGACACAGACCACCCACTGCATGAGGCGCTGGACGCAGTTAAGGGTCAGCGACTGATAAGATGGAAATCATGGATGGCTCAGGCGTAGGATACGATCAGACAGGTGTGCCCCATGGAGACCATTAGGCGTGGAGAGGCGTCACAGCCTCACATTATACGGTAAACCAACATAAGTTAATATACACTGGCGAAGGGCTACAACTCCCGCCCAAGGGAAAGAAGTAAGACACTCGCAGGCCAGAGTAATCCAGAGCCTTCTCGAAGGACTGGTCAGTGAGTCCACTGTCCCGTGGACACTGATGTGGCCCGCCTATTGCGGGGTCCACGAGGAACTCGGACAGAGTTACCACCCGTGTCGGATTGCGACACGTGTGAACCGGCAGAGACAGACGGGACATCGTAGAGACAACAGGGCCTGCCTGAGAGGGACTTAATAGTTCAGACCCATGTGTATTTAGGGTCATAGACATATGCTAGATAGTTTGCTTAGAATGTTTGTTATAATCATGTGTGATGTTAAACCGCTGTGATATGCAACTCATCAGTGCGGGCTTGTTAAACCCACTGCGCCAACGCACTGTATACCTAAGTTCAATAAATGTTGCTATATTATATTTAACGGAGTTATTGTTGCCTGTTTGAGCCCGAGTTCAGATCCCCTAGAGATCTAAGACTGTAACAGGCTTTTTGGGGGCTAAGCTCCGGTTTTGGCACAAGCTTTACGTTCAGACGGCTATTGATTGCCAAGTAAAAAATTAAGTAAATGATATCAAATATATTACTGAACATGTTTAAATAAATTTGCAGCTATCTAGAAATGAACTAGTATTAGTCCCTCTGCAGATAAACTCCCAATGAAGTTAATACTATAAAATTTGACATGACTGTGACATTTGACTGTTACTAATTTTTTTTCGATTCTACAAGCAGATTGTTCCGCGAATTGTGATGTATGTAACCTATCTTCCAACAGTGGCGAGAGAACGAGACTACATTCGCAAGTTCAGGGAATATAAGATAAGTTTCATATCATGCCCATTGCAACCCTAAGCGGTACTTACCATCCTCCATCCATGTAACATTATTGTTTTGCATTGATTTGTATGTATATTCATAACCTTGTAACCAACAAAACTTTGCATTTGTATTCGCTCATGTAAACATTATGGGAGATAACTAACTTTTCTACTACCCAACATTTGTCTAAGGGGTTTAACTTCATTAAAATTACCAACAAGTAAAAGACAAGTTGTCTACGTTAGAAAAATGTATTGAGTTAGGTATGAAATTAGGTTATAAAGAAGAAAAACTGTCAGAATGGGCACAGAAGACACACGCAGAGAACATTGCCCGTGAAGAAAGGGCGATAGAACGGGAAGAAAAACAGAGGCAAATAGAGGCAGAAGAAAAGAAAATGCAAGTGCAGGCAGAAGAAAAGAAAATGCAATTGCAGGCTCAAGAGAAACAAATGGAGCTTGAGGCGGCGGCCAAACTAGCCCAATTGAATGCCGATACACAAATAAGACTAAAGCAAATGGAGATTGATTCCAACGTAGAAATATCTGTAAATAAACTGAGAAGCAAGGAGGAGGAACAAAAATATAACAAGTATAAAGGCCTCGTGAAAGCATTTTGCTCAGGAGATTCTATCAGTGCATACCTGGAAAATTTTGAATGTCTAATGTCCTACCATAAGGTCGAAAAATCAGATTGGTCATTTATTTTAATGAGAAACTTAGCTCTGGAACCCTTAAAAGTAATAGAGACAGTTCCACAGGAGCTGAGAAAAGATTATGATTATTTAAAGCAACGCATTCTCCAACATTTCTCATTAGATACAGCAGGCTACCAACAACAGTTCGCAAAATTATCCCCACAACCTAACCAAACCTTCATTGACTACGTGTCTACAGTTCAGGATGTTTGCACAAAGTGGATTAACTCAGCTAAAACTAACAACAACCATGACAAACTAAAAGAACTCATTATTATTGACAAAATAGTTAGTACAATCCCAACACCTTTTGCTAAGTTTTTGAAACAAATTGACTGTAAGAGTATCCAAGAAGTAGAGACCAAGGGGAACGCATTTTTCACAGCGAACAGAGATATTTTCCAATTAAACCTAAGTCAAAACGAAACAGCAGCAGTTGTAAACTCTAGATACTCGAAACCAACTGAAAACAAGTTTAAACCACGCTCGAATGTCAGGAAGCCAGTTAAGTGTCAATATTGTCATCTGACACACGAAGAGTACTCGATGTGCGACAAATCACCTAATTATCCACATCATCTCCAAATGATAGTGGAGAAGCAAAAGAACAAGAGAAATTCTTATCAGAGAGCGGTCAAATGCTATTTTTGCTCCAGCTTTGGGCACTATTCACGCTTTTGTGAAGGGCGTAAGATAATGAAGCAGGCTAATGCTGCACTAGTTGATACTTCCTCAGATGAAGATATTGAACAATTGAATGAGTGTGACAATCAGAATGAAAGTTTGAGTGAGCTAGGGAATGCAGTGCAAATC
Organism: Cepaea hortensis; assembly: GCA_963921405.1. Taxonomy (NCBI): domain Eukaryota; kingdom Metazoa; phylum Mollusca; class Gastropoda; order Stylommatophora; family Helicidae; genus Cepaea; species Cepaea hortensis. The sequence continues at coordinate 74,644,942 of OY992878.1, forward strand.
ATTGACACCATTACAGACAACAAATGTATCACCTGCAGGAAATTCCAACTTGACACAACATTGCTATGTGGCCACACGATCCCTATTTCTAATGAAATGGCCAACGCTGCCTTGTCATCTACAGGCAAGCTAAATTTCTCAACAGGGTTTGTAAACAACAAAAAGTGCACATTAATCCGCGATTCCGGCGCAACGCTATGTGGAATTAAGAAAACATTAGTCAACGATAAAGACTACACACACAAACACGTAACTTGTCGCACATTCGCAGGCACCATCGAAAAATACCCACTTGCTCTTGTCGAAATTCGCACACCTTTCATATCAGGACGAGTATTGTGCGCAGTACTCGAAAATCCTGTCGCTGAAATTATACTTGGGAATCTGCCCAACATACGATCTTGCTCGGAAAAGGAAATCAGAGATTGGGAGCAGAAAAACGGTATCCAGAACCCAAACAGCGATTCTAAAGAGAAACACCACTCGTGCTTGTCTCAAACTGCCAAAAGCACAAAGGAGACAACCAATGAAGTAATTCAAAAAGAATTCACCGAGGTGCATAATGCAGGGGCAGTTGAATCTGTCAGAAATACGACCAACTTAAAACCTCGAACTGAGGAGGCTAGCGATCCACAAATTACCAAGCCTGTAGATGTGCAACAACACACACAATACGCGAATGCAATAACACGACAGACAACTCACAAAACCCACACCGACCAACTGCAGGAGTCACTAGAAATTGTATCACCAAACACTACCATCACTAATTTTGAAGAAGAACAGAAAGCAGATCCTACACTTTCACAATATTTTAGGTTAGTAGGACTTAAACCAAAATTAACTAAAAATGCGTCGTGGACATTTAGATTAAAGAACAATATTCTGACTAGATTATACACCAAAGATCAGACCACGATACAGCAAGTAGTGCTACCTCAATCACATCGTGAGAAAGTACTAAAGATAGCCCATGATTCACCTTTCGGAGGTCATATGGGTTACGAAAAGACTAGAGCCAGTGTCCTGACCCAATTTTATTGGCCGAAATTTTGCCAAGACATAAAAACCTATTGTAGATCATGTGATATATGTCAGAAACTGGTTAGAAAGGGAAAAAACCCTACAGCAGAAATTCAATCAACCACAACTGCCTCGAGGCCATTTCAAATCGTGGCAGTTGATCTAGTAGGCCCGTTAAACCACATCTCAAGCAAAGGGAATAGATATATTTTTACTCTTATTGATCTATGTACGAGATGGCCAGAAATGATTCCATTAAAATCTATCTCCTCTAAGGATGTGACGGACGTATTGTTAAATATATTCTCCCATTTTGGCTTCCCGGAGAAAATAATTTCAGATAGCGGAACCCAGTTCATATCGAATGCCACTCAATCGGTAACTAAGTTACTAGGCATAAAGCAATATTTCACCAGTCCCTATCGACCGGCCGCGAATGGTATCTGCGAGAAACTAAATGGGGACCTGAAACATATGCTATCCAAAGTGACAGCTGAAAATCCAGCCGATTGGGATATACTTCTCCCAACGGTGCTGTTCGCATATAGAGAAGTCCCACAATCAAGCACAGGGTTCTCTCCTTTCGAATTGATATATGGAGCGAACCCAAGAGGACCTCTCACGATTTACAAAGATATCATATCACAACCTGTAAATATCCAACTACCAATTTCCACCTATGATTTAGTCACCGACACCAGAGACAAAATCATACGATCTTGTATACTGGCCAGAACATCATTACAGGAGAAAGGTTTTAGGTACAGGCAGTACGCCAACAAAGGTGCAAAAACAATTGTATTAAAACGAGATCAGGATATTTTACTATTGCTACCTGACAAGAGAGATTTACTATCAACCTCTTGGCAGGGACCATTTAAAATTGTGAGAAGAATTTCGGAAGTTGATTACGAAATTTCTTTGAATGGAAAGTTGAAAATATTCCATGTAAATATGTTAAAACCATACTATGCTAGAGAGGACAGTGACACAAGTAAACAGACGCAGCCAACTGATGACAGAAACGAAACGACAATTACCCAACTGAATGACACCTCGACAAACGAAGCATCGTTAACGACGCACTCTTACGACAACAAAGACGACGAAGACATATTTACATTACCGACAATATGGGATAATGACAACGACGACCAATTTGACGACATATTGACAACGATTAATCTCGACGACGACGACAATGACATTGAGGACAATTTACAAACAGTAGCATCTGTAATAAATCAGACAGACGTAGACAATACTGAAATTCCAGTACCAATTATGAATGACGACGGTAGTATAAAGGACATGCAAATCTCTGACACTTTGACACAACAGCAGCGACAAGACATTTTGTCTCTCCTTAACGATTATAAATCTATCTTCTCTAACAAACCTGGACGGACTGACAAAATAACACATTCAATTGTGTTGACAGATCTGACACCGGTCAAATGTAGACCATATTCTATTCCTCTGCATTATAGAGCAAATTTAGACAAAGAAATTTTGGATTTAGAGAAAAATAGAATAATTCAGAAATCTATGTCTCAATATTCTTCACCGATTGTCCTCGTGAAAAAGAAGGACCAAACAATCCGTTTGTGCATAGACTATAGAAGGTTAAATACGATAACCACAACAGATGCGGAGCCAATGAACAGCTGTGAAGACCTCATTTTGAATATGTCTCAATCATCCTTATTTTCGAAGGTTGATTTAGCAAAAGGTTATTGGCAAGTACCACTACACCCTTCTTCTAGACATATAACAACTTTTGCTACACCTCTTGGTTTGTACGAATGGAGATACCTTCCATTTGGTCTCAAGAACGCTCCCGCCACATTTGTTAGGTTAACTAGATTGTTATTGCACGGCATTAAGGACGTGCAATCTTATATTGATGATATATGCATTCATTCTTCTAACATGACTTCTCACTCACTTACACTCCAACAAGTCTTTAACCAAATCTTTCTTTTTGGACTTACTATCAAACCTTCCAAGGTTGAAATAGGCTATAAACAAATAGACTTCCTTGGTCATAGAATTTCTGAAGGCAAATTGTTGACAGATGATAAAATTGTTTCGAAAATACTAAATCTAGAAGTTCCAACTACAAAGAAACAAGTTAGAAGTTTATTAGGTCTTATAAACTATTATGCTAAGTTTATACCAAACTGGGCAGAACTTACATCAGTTTTTTCTAATATGTTGACAAAATATCATCCAGAAAAATTTTGTAAAAGTACCCGCTTAGAGGATGCAATATGCAGATTGAAATGCATTTTTTTCTAATCCACCAGTATTACGATTACCAAACGTAGATTTACCCTTTATTTTGACCACAGATTCGAGTGCTATCGCAATTGGCGGATGTTTAATGCAAGAAGTGCAAGGAGTGAGACACCCAATTCTCTACGTAAGCCGTAAGCTGAAAAAGGCAGAGATCCATTACTCTACTGTGGAATTGGAGGCATTAAGTCTAGTATTTTGTATGCTCAGATTATCTAAGTTCCTCTTAGGTTCCCATTTTGTTGTGCTCACCGATAACTCGCCATTGTTGGTGCTTAAGCAAGGTGTTCCGAAAAACCATCGTTTACAAAGATGGTGTCTTCTTCTCCAAGATTTCGACTTCGAAATCCGCCATATCAGAGGCACCGATAACATTATAGCTGATATTTTATCGCGGCAAACGAATGCGCCATCAGAATAACATTAGGCACATTAACCATTTGCCATACCAGAAACTGTGATATTTTATTCGGTGGCATAGAACAGTGTAACTCTACACCTGCTAGAGAACTTTCATTTAAAAGTAATAACACCCCAGTGAATAGGTTACGTATAACACCCAAACATGAAACTGTGAAACTATACTACCAAGTACCAAAGCTCTAGGAACAATCCGAGCGAGAGACATTATGTGTGAAATGAATTCAACCAGTGAACTGACATTGATCATGAAAGCATTAAGAACACTTCATACTCGACATTGAGAACATTCCATACTTGCTGTTGCTAAGAGACTTTGCAAACAGCCAAAAGAGAACTACGTCGATTACAACACTCAAGAGACAGCCATACTAACTGTTAACATTCATGGCACGACACGCTGACAACAGGAGGACAACGCGCACATCATCGTTGGATTTAGTTACTTAGTTAATTAATTAATTTAGTATTGCATATGTATTATATCTGTATTGAATTATGTATATAAAATATGTCAACCTGTAATTTGTACATTTTCTACCATAATATTACAGGTATTTCCACTCATAGGTGAAATATTCTTCCTATGCAATTTTCTCTATGTAAATTATAAACCATTTTTGAGTCATCGTACAAAAAGTACGTATTATCTTAAAGGGAACATATCGCCTATTCCATTTTTTCTAAGGGCAATAACACTTACCTCAACTTTACTTAGATATTTTAACCAAATACTATTTTGAATGAAAGATGTGTAAATGACAGGGTGAATGAATTAAATGAGAGAGCGATATACTGAGCGGACAAATTGTACGCAAAACGTATTGATTTTAATTTGTCTGCGTCTTTCATGTAAATTGTATTACTTGTCTAAATTGTTAATGCATGTTTAGTATTTAGGATACTACATCTAAGCACCACTGCTTGGAATGCCTGATCATGCATTACACACATTGGGGTAATTCATGATTAAGGATATCCCAACTCGTGACGCTTGGAGATAAGCCACACACTATTGTGTTGACATTCTGGCGGCGGCATTATGCACAGTGTATCTGTGCGGGCTGTTGTTTGTCGAGACTCCTGTCTTTTCCACTTTTCACATTGGGCAGTGGGGAGCGTTTTATGTGATATTCACTGGCACAGGAACGGAGCATAATGGGGACGACCCGTTGCTGTGAAGTTGGAACCGCGACTAACTAACTAACTAACTAACTAACACGAAGCACACACTCTACACAAAACTCAAAACTGAACACTATCAATTAAAATACAGTCACTTTATTAGAAGCAACAACTTATTAGTCAACACACTAACAAGCCAACAGGGACACATGTAGTCAGATGGGATAAAATAACAGCGTAACTACATATTCAGCATTATACAACATACGAGAGTAAAAGTGTATTGAAATGCACACACAGAACAAGATTTGCAGGTGTACTTAATTAGCCAAGACTTCTGTCTTGTTAATCCTCTCTAACACAGAGGTTAATTATCTTGGTATCAGTGGGATACTTTGAGAAGGACGGGTTGTAGAAACAACTAGGAAACGTCACGTAACTTCGGTCAGATAAGCATTTTTAAGGACACAGGAGAGAGAGACCTCTTCAGCAAATCAGAGAAGTGGTGTATGGGAGAATACATGAGTGTTGATGCCAATATGTGGGTTACCAAGTTACTGTCCACCAAACTACAAACACCGACTGTATGTGATTCTGTGACAGAATTAGTACAGAACTAATTACCTTATAACAACCCATCAAATCAGGGGGGAGAGGGGGAATCCTGTCACAGCCTCACATTATACGGTAAACCAACATAAGTTAATATACACTGGCGAAGGGCTACAACTCCCGCCCAAGGGAAAGAAGTAAGACACTCGAAGGCCAGAGTAATCCAGAGCCTTCTCAAAGGACTGGTCAGTGAGTCCACTGTCCCGTGGACACTGATGTGGCCCGCCTATTGCGGGGTCCACGAGGAACTCGGACAGAGTTACCACCCGTGTCGGATTGCGACACGTGTGAACCGGCAGAGACAGACGGGACATCGTAGAGGCAATAGGGCCTGCCTGAGAGGGACTTAATAGTTCAGACCCATGTGTATTTAGGGTCATAGACATATGCTATATAGTTTGCTTAGAATGTTTGTTATAATCATGTGTGATGTTAAACCGCTGTGATATGCAACTCATCAGTGCGGGCTTGTTAAACCCCTGCGCCAACGCACTGTATACCTAAGTTCAATAAATGTTGCTATATTATATTTAACGGAGTTATTGTTGCCTGTTTGAGCCCGAGTTCAGATCCCCTAGAGATCTAAGACTGTAACAAGAGGAGTGGGCGGAGCAGTCCGACTTGTGCAGAGTTATAATCACATTAAGCCGGAAGTGCAGGGAGTGGCCAGCAGGGGCCACGGAAGTGGAAATCCAGCAACTATTTCAGGACAATGCTCACTCGGGTGGTGTGATTATCTACACAGATGGTTCGGTGTCAAGAGGTGAGAGAAGTGGCTGGGGGTTCATAGCCAAAACTAATGGTCGACGTTTGGTGCAGGAGAGCCTGGCATATGATACCACAACATCCAGCTTAAGAATGGAGGTGGAGGCAGTCACTGCGGCTCTCCGCTGGATGGAGAATACGACACACGCACACTCAGAAAGCATGCTGGCGAGGGTGAGGACGGGCAGGCTTCGTGCGGAGTAGCTTGCATCGCTTCGGAGGTCACGGGTGACAAGCATCGCCTGGATCTTTCCTCCAGGGCATGCCGGTGTGCTGGGAAATGAACAGGCAGATAGATTGGCTGGCTCTGCAGAACTTGGTGGAGTATTGATACATGACAATGCAGACGTGGTTGCAGCCTTGTGTGAGTACGTGTATACCTCAGAGGAGCAAATGGATTTCATTGGTCTGGTGTTGGATGTGTATTTTAATTTATGAGAATATTATGTTAAGCTGTCTAGGGGATTTAATTTGATTCTCTATTATTTTAGCCACTTGAGGTGATCATGGAATTCTACCATAAACACAAGAATGAAAATACTTCACTCCTGTTCATAGCTGTATTTATGAGTAATTCTCCATTCCCACTTATCACCCTCTAAGGTTTATCTAGTGCTAGAAGACATTGATTGTTCACAACATATAAACAACCACTGGTGAACACCACATTTAATTGATGTACAGCTCACAAATTTTTGGACAAACAGTCCAAGTATTAAATCAAGATCTGAAGTAACATACATGAAAGTGTAATAGTCTCATTGAATTTCTGGTACAGGCATGGGAATGATTTGCATTATCAAAAAACATTTACCCCATTTGCCCCAAGAAAATACAATGTTATTACAAACAACACAACAACCATAAATTGGTTCTGCTAACTTGACTTATTTTACCTAGATAAAAGCACAACATTGGTCTAAGTGCAGAAAACCCAACACATAAAACAGTTGTTTCTGACACCCTTTACAATTCTCATATTTTAAAAATAATGAGTTGGTGTCAAAATATTATACCATAACCTTCATTGAAAAAAAGCTACATCCATGGCATAGAAAAAACACATACAAAAAGCAGTTGGTACTACTAGTTAAACTAATTAATAGAGTCCTTTATCTCATGGTGTGCGATTAAGGGTTCATCTCTTATGTATATTAGATCCTATTCCCATTATATGGGTACCGAAATAATGCACTCAGTTGTGTTCCTAATATGTATATCCACTTGGAATTGGCTGCTGCAAATCATACTCTATAATCCAGAATAGAAATTACATACAATCACATATCCCTCCGCGGGCTAGAATTTTCGAATACTCTGTTGCAGTAGACTCGGTGTCTTTTTGGTGAAATTGAGGCCTTGGCTGGTCTTACTTTCCGGAATTTCCACTTAAGCTCTGCAGAAGGTACTTTCCCATCTCACCACACATGGTGCCAAGTAGACGGCCATTCAGCTGCTCTGCTTCCAATATCAGAATCCCAATGTTCACAAAGATGTTACAGCCACCAAGTCGCGAGTCTATAACCCATGGCATTTAGAATGACATTGGACCAGCAAAGAGTTAGTCGTTGTTATCTAGTCCAGTGTAGGAACTTATATGGCTGAGAGGCATCTCATGGTAGTATCTGTGACTAGGTCCAGAATTGATCTATACCTACATTGATCAGAAGATGAATAAATCCAGCACAGAACCAGGGTTGCAAACAATTAGATGATTCCTCTTGATGCAGATGTAGAGACATTTAAAATACCTATTTGTTTCCATTTCATAGAGACATTTAGCTTCTTTCATATTGTCTTTTTGATGGTGTTCAGGTCTGAGATCTGGAGTTGACCTGGCTTATTTCAGGGTTATTCAGTAGATATTAAGTAGGTACCTTGGTTGTATTGGCTTATGTGGTTTCAGTGTCTCTTCCCATTTGTTTGGGTTGGTGTTCATAGCTAGAACTCGGTGTTGATTGTCTGCTACCTGATGTTTGACTCTTGCTGCTGTGAGACGTTCTTTCGAAGACTTATCCATTGTTGGATATTAAATTGGTGATCCAACCAACAGTTGAAGGTTACTCACTGTTGTTAGTTTTACTAAACATGTAGTAGGATTGTCCCATAGTTTCACTGATTTTGTTGAATGATGAGGCTATAGGTGGTACTTCTCAGAAGTAAAGCAGACGATACACTGTTGTCAGTTACTCTGTTGATCTTCATCTTTGTAGATTTTTAGATCGCGAAGTCCATCCTGGATTTTCCTGCTAAAATAGGACTTCCTCAATCACGCAGTCAGTTGTCTTCGAATGTGTCTCTTTTGCTGGCGTTTGCAGCTAATGAGTGCAGCAGTACACATAGAGGTATTGGTCCAGTCTAGGTTTAGGACAGGTTGCCATTATCACTCTCTCCTGGCTTTTTACCCAGTTTCCAGTTGATAGTGATGCAATGCAGTCCCACCAAATTCAACCACCGCTATTGAAAAGGGATTACAAACAATACAACACGAGCATTAACCTACTGTGATGTGTTAACTTTCACAACACAATTACAAACAAAAAAGGGGAAGGAGATAGGAGTGGGTTTCCAAGTTCCCTTCCCTCGTCGCTTGTTGTAGAACTTTTCTAGCTCTGATAGTGAGTGAGATATCTTTTCACACTATGTTTCTTCTGTTGTTACTGGGACTATTAGATAAGTGAAGCCATCCTTTTTATCCAACACTTTGCTAGTGCATTTGTCATACCTTGAAGAGAATAGTCCAGAAATAGGCTCTTTTGTTTCCGAATCCTCGTCTCTATTCCTTCGCTATAATCAGCATTAGGCCAAGGCTAATGACCATACGTTTCACCTTTTCTTGTGTACTGACATGCACAAGGATTCTTACATCAACATCCTCTAATCCCCAGGGGCAACATTAAAATGTATATTCCCACTGTAAACAGTAACAATCAGGACCAGAGTAAAATTCTCGTAACAGAGAAAACAAACATACATTTCTCTGATACTAAGTACAGGATAATCATCATAATAATTAATCATAATGATGATGCAAGGAGCGATGTTTTTGGGATTTCCTCAGGGGTTAATCAATAAAACATAAATTGTTTTCCCCCACTGCTTACAGCAGCATAGGGTTAGTGAACGCTGTGATATATTTTGCCAAGTGCTGCTAATTTTAAGAGCATTTATTATCTACTAGAAATGGTTTATGCAGTCTGATGCGTGTTTGCAACATATAATATTATTCCTGGTGTCTATCGCCTGTGGTGCGGTGTGACGAAAGCTTGGTTATATCATGCGTTTACTTTCTTTGTTCTTGAATTTATATTCTCAAACATGGCAATTCCCTAGCACTATTTTATTAAATGATTACATGTCCCCCACTCATATGGATTGGTTGCTAATATGTTAACAAAAAGATTTGTACCAACTTTGGCACGATAGTTTCAAGTTACAAATTAGACTTTAGCAGAAACAAGTTCTCTACTATGAAGTATGTTAATACATTGTGTACTCAAAAGTCTGCTTCCACATGGAGAATTTGTATCTTTGAAAATGTCTTTTAGAGTTCAATCTCTATAGTACATAGATTATTTGCAGATTTCTAAACATAAATAGTGAGATATAGTTCACAATGCATAGAAGTTATTTAACCATAGGAATATGAAATTGACAGACACGAGTTCTCTACTGTGAAGTATGAATCCGGAGTTTGCTCCTACATTGAGAAAATTTCTAGAATGTGTTTCTGACATGAGTTTGATACTCACAGTACACATAGTATTTATAGTTTATAAGCACTATTAGTTAGATATAAGTTCACAATGCCTATAAAAGGTTTTAACATAGGGATGTGAAATTGTAAAGCATAGGAAAAATTACAGCGTGGCCCACACATGTGTTCAGTACTAAAAATTAAATCAGACTCTAGTTTACAAGAATTATTGATTTACCATTCTAACTAATTCTTAATTAAACACACTGATATATGTATCTTATAAAAATACATGAATACATCTTAATAATGTAGATTTAACGTATCATGGTTTGCAGAGAATGATATATTTTTAACGCAAAAATGCCTTTCCCCAAATGGGGAAAGCACCCCCACATGGAGAAAGCACGTCTGTTTCCTTTGTTTGTCTGAACCAAAATGGCCACTCCAGTGCCTTTGTCTTCAGAAGTCGACGACTGTTGGCCAGGTACGTGAACCCAACTAAGGTCAAATAAATTTAGCTACCCTACGGGTTAGTTTTTCTCCTACATTAAGTAAGACACTTAAACAGTAGTTGTAAGGGATTGTTATTTTTAAGGGAGTCAATTCTAGGAAAGGGTAAGGACGTTTTAATATGCCACATCTGGCAAGAATGAGACAGCGAGGAGTGACGAGGGGATCTGACCGACGCTCAACGCTCAGAGGAAAGGCGAGACGGACATATAATCAGATTGCTACTGGTACTATTGGTGTTGGAACTCTTCGCTGGCTGCTGAGGATGGGGACCGAGCGCTTATGGGAATGCCCCGAGTGCTGTGATGTCGATTCCTGAATCAATCAATCATGGTCAAGGGAGAGGTGGTCAAGCGCCTGTGGGACCAGTTGGAGAAAGCGGGGGAACAGATTGAGAATTCGTATGTAGAAAGAATCATATTATGGGGGGGGGGGGGAGGGGAATCGGTAGGGGTTATGGAAGAATCTCAAATATGAGAGTGAAGACAATGAGATAGCGGTGGGAACGATTAGTAGGATGACTCTTCTCTAGCTGTTTGACTAGGGGGCGGAGCGTGTTTGGGAATGCCCTAAGTGCAGTGATGTCGGTTCATAGCTCAACTCAACACAACATATATGTACATTTTCCAATCATCAGTGTGCTACAGTCCACGCTTGTCATTGAGACATCGACACAGGTGTGCATACTAAAAATGAGCCCAACTGATATTGAATGCCTTCAGAGAGGCAGGGCGATTAAACGAATCATGAGACAACAGCGCGACTGCAACCAAAACCAGACAGCAAGAACATCGAGATAAAAGGGGTTAAGCCAGAAAGGAGCGCTATGTTAGGAATCAAAGAAGAATATTGACCCAAAACATAACTGATGACGTCGCTCACTACACGCTGAGGTAGATACTGAGGAAGGTTTATAAGCACTTATGGACTGATTGGTCCGATGTGTAATGAGGATAATGTGACGAATAGCTAATATGCATTCTCACGCTCTCATTAACCTACCTGTGAGCTAACTCAATGTAGTTGTTCCATACCATCTCATGTTATGACTCGTGGAATACATGTGAAAACCACCACATTGTTTTCTCTTTTATCCTACCAAACAACATAACGAAAGCCACATTGGAGAGAAACATTGAAGGAATTAAAGGAATCAAGGATATAAACAAACAAGATCAAGATAACGGCAGGATACAAGCTACTAGATTGTTCAACACAGACTGAGCACATAAATTGTTGTGTTCCATTACCGGTAAACTTTACTGCCGAGGTGACGCTGTATGATGTTGATTTTTCTAAATATACCTTCATGAGTTCGACGCAAGTCCTAACAGGAGGAGTATTATGTTCGTAAATTTCATATCAGTCTTATAACTGAATAGCTTAAGTAAACATCCCGTCTCACTGAAAACTATAATGGCATCTATACATGACCTTTCTAACAGTACATAAGTCCAAAGTTGAGCCAGCAGTAATAGCTGCATGTGTCTTCATCCCAGCAAGACGCCGACATCGACTCTACATTATAGATTTGGTAAACAGTGAAAGTAAGGGACCCTTATACATGCCTCTATGTGTATTGTGGACTTGGTGCTAACCCTAGTTTCATAGACCAACTGGTAGCTGAAGTTTAGTGACGTGGTGAATATCAACTCTGCCTCCTAAACTTCCCATTTGTGTCCTGGTACGAATTCTAGCCTGGCTCTGTCTAGGAAGCCAGCTCAATTTTAAAAATAAACCCTTCGAGATGAGGATTCGAAATCTAGGCCATCACGACAGACAAACGTGGTAGCCATTGCGATACCTCAGCTCCCCTCATAAACATGTATTATTACTATAGACTTATCTGGGGGGGGGGGGAGCGTTTACGCGGGATGCTTAATTTTGACTGCAGTGCACGTTGTAAACTGATCGTATGTCCTCACAGGTGATGAAGACTACTCCATCTTTTTTCCGCCGTGTGGTCGTGTTTGTTAGATTGTGGGTTCTGAGATGACTTGTATGTCCTATACGGTTCCAGAAATGTCTTGGGCACTGTGGACATGGAATATTCTCTGCAGATGAAGGTCCTGTTAAGGGTCTTTCTACTTGTCTCCGCTGGTCAGCCCCCTTATTTCTGGATGCATCGCAAGTCATTACAGGGCATGAAGTAGTGGCTAACTGTACGGGTGGATATTGGCCAAGTGATCCTATCTTGTGCAACTGCTTCCCGTGTGCCAGGATTTATGTCGAAGATCTTAAGTGATGTCTTACGAGTGTTCTTGTAGCGTTGTTTCTGTCCTCTTTGATTATGCCAGCCTTCTGTATTTCACCATAACAGACTATTTTTGAGATCCTATGGTCTGGCATTCGGACTAGTGACCTGCCCTGAGAATCTGTGTCTGCATAAGGATTGTAACGATGCTGCGGACTAATCCGGCAATGAATGTTATTTATTTCTAACAGTGATTGACTTCTTACAGTAAACAGTAGGTGTGAAAGTGACATTTTGCTTGAACATAACTGTATGAAACGTTTGTTTATATTTTGAGCTCATTGAGTAGTAGACGAATATATTCACGCTGGAGTTAACTGATTCGAATGTTGATGCTATAGACCACACGGCTGTGCATATATTTGTGTAACTACCCCTGATGTTGAACTCTGGTCCAACGACGAATGTCGTTAACGCGACAACTACACCAGGAATGTAGCAGACTATTAGAACACTGGCGATCAAGAGAATCATCTTCACTGTCTTTTTGTCTCTGTTAGCCACGACCTCTCGCTTACCGTGGTTTGATGTGACATCTTTTCGCCATTGAGAACTTTGTCTTAATTTGGTTACTAATAAAGTTGTAAAGATAATAACACCAGCAAATGAAGTTATTCCAAGCAAGGTGTGGAGAACAAAGACGATTCCCTCTACACTGTTTCTACTGCTCTTAAACATTATACCTAAAAGGGTCATATTCTTGTCAGGAAACCACCTCCAACCGAGATAAGTTGTAGCGAATTCTGGAAGCAGACTGGATAAATTGACTATATAAATAAGACAAATGGTTACCATGGCAGTGTTTCGAGTTACAATGTTTTTAATCTTCAATGGGAAGGCTATACTGAGATACCTCTCTGCTGTTAGGTAAACTGTAATGAAGCTTGTAATTCTAGAAAAACAAATGTGTGGCCATCCTCCTGTCAGATACATGACTTCAAGTGGAGACCAGTGAAGATTTGATGCAGCGATTAATGGATTCAACGTTATTGTTGTCCATAAGAGAGTCGTGAGACAAAATAGATCAGATATAGCTAGTCCAAAAAACGCTATGTTTACGGTGTTTTGGAAACCTTGCTTGTAGAATACAATCATATTAATAATATTGGCCGATATACCAAATATACTTATGACGGTACAAATACAAATAAAATTGACCATTTCAAATATTTCTCTCTGGTCATCGCTCAAAACATCAGCCATATTTTTTTCGATTAAATTGAATTCAGAAAGTCTTGTTGAAAATATTATTTATCTTTTCAGTAAATAATGTTCTTTGCTTTATTTGTCGTTTAGCTGAAAATACATGTATAACATGATTAATCGCCATAAAGAATGCTAATTGTTAATCGTTTAGTAATAAACACGTGTAAGAATAGCTGATAAAAGAATGTAATACACCCATTTCTATAAACGACTTTCATCCCTTTCTTTCTGTCTAATATCGCCAGTAAGTAATTTTATGAACGCTTAATATAACTGAATATAAATAATTATTTATGACAATGTCCATTTCTGTTTCTTCTTCTTCTTCTCCCTCTTCTTCTTCTTCTTCTTCTTCTTCTTCTTCTTCTTCTTCTTCTTCTTCTTCTTCTTCTTCTTCTTCTTCTTCTTCTTCTTCTTCTTCTTCTTCTTCTTCTTCTTCTTCTACTTCTTCCTCTTCTTCTTCTTCTTCTGCTGCTGCCTGCCATCCAAAGTGAAGCAAAGCCCCTCATGTCTGTTGCTTGTTCCTGAGCAACTTTCATGCACTCCCCAAATTATCTATGCGTGCCTCTAATTCTGTTCTGCGTATGTTTAGGTCTCCCTCTATCTTCGTTGCTCTGTCGATCAAAAGGAGAGAATGTTCTAGATATGCTAACATGTTTTCTCAATATGTGTATCATCCAGCACCAGCGCCCATTCTCGCCAATTGGTTGGTGGAATTGGTTTGCATTTTCTGTGGAACTTCGTGGAACAGTTTTCAAGGTTCATGCCTGCGCTACAAGTTCAAAGGTTCTTTTTTCAGACACCGTCATTCGGTTCACGAATCACTGGTGCTACGGAGTTTGTGATCCGTTCGACGCTTTAGCAGGCTGATCCACCTGATGAACATACCAAGTCTTATTGAATAGAACCAGGTGCAATGAAGTCGCTAATCTTGTCTTTAAGCTTCTTTTATAGGAATTTATAGGAATTTACTATTACGTATTGTAATTTTTAGGATCTATATAAAAATGCGGTCGAAGTTAAATATTTTTTCTGGAATATGCACAGCAATATTTATATAGTTCGTTGAATATCCTTTACATTACGTTGCTATCAACCCAAGCATTTATTGTTTGTTATTTAAAAGCCGCCGGTCTTTCTGGCCGAGGGGTTACACGACTTTCTCCGTAATTCCGTGTATCCACACAGGGTCTCGCAGCGCGCGAGAATTGGACGCGGTTCTACCGCGCTGGTGACTTAAGGGATAAATGAGCCGGCCGCTCAGGAAGCAATGGCAAACTGCTGAGCGTAATCTTGTCAAGAAATTAACAATCAGCTGAAAGATGCTGATGTTGACAGCGATGTCCTGTAAAGGATACGCAAAACATTTATTTACTAGCCAACGTTAGTTTAGTAGTTTGCTATTAAATGTGATATGTATGTGCTTTATGGTGACATGTGCGTGTATGATTCAGATATTACATGTTTAATGATGTCTATGGAGCATATATCCTTTAAACTGTAGACGACTACTTTGCTTCTTTACAAATAATACTCTAAGACTATGACACTTTCATCATTCCAAATACCATTCGCATCGCCATGCATTTCTTGATTATAGTCGTTTTCCGCTATACAATTTTTAAACTCATTTATGCCTAATAACCATATGTGTATATTACAATTACCAGCTCCAGGACTTGATTACTGTTTCCACGTTTGGTGTAGTCTGGCAAGTGAATTTTGGATACAAACATGATTACAGTGTGTCGTAGTTTAATAGTAATCATTTTGATTTTATTATAATGGGGATGGCTCGAGATATAACTGCATTCAGTCTGATTCATTCTGATTCATGGGATGCGGCTGTTAACATCTAATCCACTAATTTAACAGTTATTTCAAAATGTGACTGTCAGCAACTCAAATTAGAAACATGTTATTCAGATTATCAATATAATTGTAAAAATACTCGTAGTTGTAAAAATATAAGCAGTGGTCTCTATACCACGTCTATAGGTGTTATGGGATACATTTGCTAGCCCCATATTTAAGTAGATAAATTGACACTCGAAGGGTGGTGTGGTCAGTATCACGCTGTCAGTATCATTCTTCCTTCCTAGAACATTGAACCATGCCCGTTCGATGGTGATTTCAACACACGGTCCCTGGGCCGAAGCCAGGAATGCCTGCCATTGCTCTGTTCGGGATTCCCTGACTAATGATCACGTTTGCTATTTGCTCCTGGATCGTTACTTTTTTCATTATTTATTTTACAGACTATTTTGTCTCGAAAGCTTTTGTGATGTGTATGTAATTCATTTGATTATGAAAGTTCTTTCCCTCACTTTCTAACTGTATAGTATGTTTTTACCGATGGCTGTTTCCAATTATCAGTTTATTCAACGCCCTGTCCTATCTTAGATCTGAGTAGATCTGACTTTCTCGTTCATGGAGCCTTACCATTACTTTCCTTGTCATTAACTGTAGCCATTGTCTCTATAAATAGGTCCATTCCATTGCCTACCGTCGTGAAAGGTGAAGCCATAATCAAATACTATTTGTGGTCTGATCCCCAACTGTATCCGCCACCTGCTTCTTTAGTTTCAGGCTTTTCTTATTGAGGGGCTAAACAGTTCGCTACCTTGCCAAAGGTTGTCCCGTAGGCTCATCAGAATTAAGTGCGCTGCCAGCTGCGTAGGTGTTCGTGTATGTCCACAGATCTCGATCTATAGTGTTCTGGATCAGCTCTGCTGATGATAATCTTCCTGCCACCTTCTTAATCCACACATCATCATTTCTCTTGGTCCGGCTCTGCTTCTCTTCCCCTTGATCTGTCCAATTGTGACGAACTTTTCCAATGCCTCTCTTCTCAAACATGGCCAAAGAAAGCTGTTTGTCTCTCGTATTGCTGTATAAAATGTTCTAGTTTCATTAGCCTCTTTCACGCAACCGTCTTGAGTTGCTCTGGCAGTCCAAAAAATTCGCACCATTCGTTTCAGGAGCCACATCTCTGTTGCTTCCAAGTTCTTCCTAATTTGTTCATTTACATTCCACGATTAACTGCCATACAGCAAAACCCGTTTTATAGAGCACTTCAGCACTCTCTTTCTTACATTCAATGGTAGTGACTTATTACTTAAGATGCTTTTTTTTTTTCTTAAATTCATTCTTGCCCTATTTTGTTCTTGAGCTCTGTTGTGCACCTCCCATCTTGTGTTATAAATGGCCCTAGGTATTTAATATTATCAATTTAATTATAAATGTTTCCTTCTATTTCCATTTCACATTTGGTGTTACCCTTTCTCAGATACCCGGTACTGTTTTCTTGATATTCAAGAAGAGTCCTTTCTTTGCACTCGTTGTTACTACAATGTCCAACATTTGTTGTAAATCATTTTTGCAATAACCGCCACTACTTTGTAATCTGCGTAGCCTATATTGTTTGTATTATAACCTGCGATTAGTAATCCAGGCTTCTCTGTAATCTTTCTCATTATTACTTCGCTGTAGAAGTAGATCCCCCTGGCCAAGGAATTAACGACATTGTTCGTAATCCCGTATTGTCACGTGGCGAAAACAGCAGCTGCGAGATTCGTCAGCGGATTGCGCCGCGCTGGTTACTTACGGGGGTATGTGAACCGGTCGTTCAGAAAGCAATGGCAAACTACTAAACGTAAAACTTGTCTAGTATATCAACAGCAGCTGAAAAATGCTGGTGTTGACTGCAACGTTCTGTAAAGGGTATCCAACCTAAACAATACACAGAAGAAGAAAAAATCCGGTTGCAATACATATCCCTATCGTACTACTAGCGTTATTTGTTCATAATTGCCCTCATTATTTCCCATTTTAATTGCTGCTACTTGGTTCCAGTAAATATTCTTCATTATTATGTGATCTTTCCCACCAACTTTGATATCTTCCAATATTTTAATTAGTTCATCATGGTTTACTTTATCAAATCTATTGGTATAATCTATAAAGCTCAAACATACGTCTTTCTGTGTCTCTATTGATCTTTCTATTATTATCTGAAATGTGTACACTGCAATTGTTGATCCCTTTCCTCCAACAAATCCATACTTTTCTTCACCAATTTCCATTGTTTAAAAATTTTCTTTCTTGTTCTTCTCATAATAATTATGAGTAGAAGCTTCTTGGCATGGTTTATGAAGTAAACTGAATGAACATGTTAGCTTTCAATTGCTCCTGTTTTTTTCTGTGTAGCTAAAGATACAGATTTCAGCATAACACTCGGTACAAATCCACTGATGTAAATATCATTCAACATTTTGGTTAATATATGTACTACAAATTCTCCAAGTATTTCTAGTTCTTCTAATTTGATTCCATCTGGCCAAGCTGTATTTCCTTTTTTTTTCCCAAATGTTTGACATCATCGGCGAATTCTTCTTGTATAATAGGCGTTATCTTTATCATAGGTGTCACCTTCTAAGTTACTTCCTAATGTTAATTCTCGTCTATACGCATTCTACCTCTTCATTATAGCACCTTCCTCCAATAATAAATGACCCGTTTTAATGTTTTTTTCTTTTTAAAATTTCAAACACCTTGCATTTACTTTTAATTTTCTTCCCTTGAGCTCATTGATTTATCTGTGCATATAATTTTGTATCTATAACTGAATTTAATTCAATTTTCTTACATTGCACGTTTAACCAAATTGCTTTTGCCTTCACACATTTATCTCTTATTTCTTTATTTATCTTATCAGACCCTTGTTTGTAAGCTTTTTTTTGTTTTTTTTTTTGCATATCGTTTACGGGACATGGCTGTCAACACCAGCATCTTTCAGCTGTATGTTGATTTCTTGGCAAGATTACGCTCAGTAGTTTGCCATTGCTTTCTGAGCGGCCGGCTCACATACCCCGGATGTTACCCATGCTATTCGAACCACTGCTGATTCTCACCGTCATCACGTTACCGACGAGAGTATACGAGATTACGGAGAAAAGTCATAACCTCTAAGCCACGAAGCTGGCTTGTTTGTAAGCTAGCCGATGGAAATAGGCACCTCCTTCTCATGTTATACTCCACACCCTGCGTTCCTTCACGTACATCAAAGCAACACTTTTTGGAACTATATTTTAATTATGTATATATACATATGTATATACAACTACATAAGGGACATCTCTTTAATTGTACTTGATAAAAACCATAAACTCCATCCCAATGTATAATTCCAATATTTGTCAGTATTGTCAATTACGTAACTCTCTATATTTATTTTGTTACATGTTTTGGTTTTCTTCAAATTGTTAAAATAATGTATATTTTTACATTGTTTGTACAGACACAATCTATTAACAGTAGCCTTTCAATACCTAACATAGCTTACGCACCTATTTAAGTTATCATATTTCTGTATTTTGTTTGATGCATTTGAAATAGCTATAAGAATATGTCAATCATGATATGGAGAATATAGAATTTGGTATTTATAGTGACTTAGTTAGTCGACAGAACATCCTCATTGCACATCGAACCATTCAGTCCATAAGTGCACGGATCCATTCCTCAGTAAATCCCGCAGCGTGTAGCGGCTAACGACACCTGTTCCGTGCTTGTTTATCAATCTTCTTTGGCCTCCTGCATAGTGTTCTTGTTTAGCCACACATATTTTAATTTGCTGTTCCCGAATCCTGATCATGGTTGTAGATTCACAGTCACCATTTTGTTCTTGCGAACGATTTACTTCTCGTAAAGCATTCAGAATGTCAGCCTGGTCCATGGTGCGTCCACCTTCCACAGTAGCCTTACTTGCGAGCTTGTCAGCCCGCTCATTTCCTTGTACACCCGCATGCCCTGGCACGAAAATGAAACTAATCTTTGCCAGCCGGGACCACTCCAGAGACAGCAACCACTCTCTTCGGATCCACCCCATCTCTATCTTCTTGAGCATGTTCATTGAGTCACTAAGGAAACATGCCCTAGTGAATGTCTGTGTCTCTAGCCATGTTATTGCTTTACTTACTGCCATTACTTCCATTGTCAGGTTACTTGTGGTCATAGCAAAAGCACCAGAATCCTCCTTCACAATTCTCCCTCTTAAAGGCCCATGAACGTCTCGCTCGTCGAACGACCGAACCATCTGTGTAAATGTGACGAAACGCGTTTATCTGTCTTGGGTCGTCAAGATCCCGCACTATGTTGGCGCGTCATCGGGGACTTTCCCAGCTAAAAATAGACTGAGGGAAGCCGATGGAGGACTTATTATCTAGAATCTTCTCGAAACACCGGAATTCGAGTAACCCGTGATGCTGGGTATCGCTCTAAATTCTCGTGCAGAGAGATCTAGAAACTCTAGGCGGGGAATGACGGTTTCCCGAGAAAGTATCTTTTCTCAAGAAGCACTCGCTTCTAGTGCGCATTGAGTTGGCACGAAGCGGGAATGTGGCTAAACCAGTCATTCACTTACTTGTGTTCGACGAGAACAGACGCAGGCCTGATGTGAGCCATTTTTGTGTTGCGTCTCACCTCAACCATGATTCGGCTGACTGTTATGGAAAGGAAGCTGAGAAGCCCTTGAACAGTTCGGAAGCTGACTGGAGATCTGGTTTCTAATCATTCAGGTAGATATTTGTTTAAATCATTTAACTTTGTACGTGTGTTCCACACGCCATTGTTCTAACCTCATTACCTATGCGGATGCCCTTGCATTCTAATTAGCAAACCGATCGATAACGTAGTTGACGGTGAATCGTGGGTTTGTTTACCGTGTGCTCGCGAATCAGCTGTTAGGAACGCCGTAATGTGATGTGGGCGATTTGGGTTCCAAATATATGTACCATATATTGCCAATCGTTGCATATATTAGGTTGCTGTGTTAGAATAAAACATAGTTACTTGTGCCGGATGGAAACTTAGATTATGTCAGTCAGTTGCTGAAGCCAGAAGAAGGGTTAGAAAACCAGGTAAGTTGGTAGGGGGAGATTCAGACAAAATTGTGCTTAGTTACTAAGTAAAGGAAGAACTTAGTTCTGGGCCACCAGGAATGATGTAACTATGGTGTAATAACTTAATAGGGAATTCATTGTGTGGAACAGCGGATTTCTGTGGAAAGGTAAGTGGCTTTGGTGCTATATCTATATATATATGATGTGACATTGTGTATATATATTAGGTCATGGCATGTGATACTTCCTGGGGTAATTCCGAACGCCGAATAGCTCGACGCGTGATAACACTGCGTGCCGTCGAGATGTAAATATGCGTTCTGAAATCTTGTCTGAGCTATCCTGTTTCTTTCATACTGGCGCTAGTGCGAGTGAATGCTAAGGTGCTGGAAGTATGGAAGGATGCAAGGAGGCTGTATGAGACTGGGGAAATATAGGATATGGGGGATGTGAAAGCAAGTTATGAAAGTATGTGTTGGTAGACCAAACCAACGATGAGGTTCAGTCCATGCCAAGGCTAAACCACTTGGGAGGACAGAACTGGAACAGTACCCTTGGAACATGTGGGGAACATGTATTCTCAAGAAGGCTTCTTGACTCTAAGGCAGAGTCTGATAAGAAGAGTTTGCTATGGCGTGGGCAGGTGGTCCCACCAGCAAACAGGCTTGTGTACATATTGGATGTGATCATGTCCTATTCCTATATCCCGAGGGATGGTATATTGATCAAGATTATGTTTCTTAATGAACATTGATGATGTTAGGAACGAGTCCAGGGACTCTTTACCTATTTGTTTAGTTCGATTAAATTAGTATAATAACAGCCTTGTATCACTACTGACGTTAGCGACGACTGGTAGATGATTAGGGATAGGTGAGACCGATGATCAGACTCGTCATTCTGATTTCTTGCTCTGTTTGACGGGCTGTTCTGTGAGGCCAGCTGACATTTGTGAACCCATGCTTTACTACTCTCCATATAGAGATAATGCTTTAGTTATATGCATAACTAAATAGCATGACTGAGGGTTGAGTAGTTATTGGTAGGATGCATGTGGACTAATGTTTGGGCCAGTATACTCTCACCGGTCGCTCTTCCTTTTCAGGAGTTTGCCTGTTGAGGAACCAGTCAACTATAATTGTTGTTGGCAGGAAACCACTTCGTGTGACAGAGCGAAGGGTTCAGTTCTTTACTTATCACGCCAGACTCAACCACACCAGGTACCCAATGTGATTCACCATACGTGAAGTTTGCTTCAAGACATACAACTGCCCTGAAGGTGCACGTGTGGGAAGTGATGGTTTGTGATCGTTTTCAAATAATAGAAGATACTCTGGTTTTGCCAGGAACATTTCAGCATTTTGAGTAATCATGCTCAACGAAAGGAAACACCGGTCCGTCTATTATGACGGGGGTTCTGCCTAAACGCAGAAGTAACTGATCTTCAGACACTTGAATGGTTCTTTGGACAGCTCTAGGGGCAGGTCTTGAGAAGAACTACACCAGTTATTGACTTGGGGCAAGTGTAACCCGGTGGAAGGGACTATGGATTATAGTCCAACCTGAATTGTTTCCGTGAAATAGATGTCTGATTCTATGAATGTACTGTCTCAGTATGAAGATATAAACTGTGTTCGAGTAGGACTCAGTAACATTTTTCAGTAGCCATATCTGATTCTACAAGCAGGGTGACTGTAAGAGACCATTGAATTGGTCAGTGACATTTGTTCATCCATGTTCCTGTGATGTGATGAAGGGACCATTGAATTGGTCAGTGACATTTGTTCATCCATGTTCCTGTGATGTGAGGAAGGGACCATTGAATTGGTCTATGCCATTTGGGTTCTGCAATGGGACTGTGCTAGGAGTGACAGACCATTCGATTGGTCAGTGACTAGTTAAGTTCATCGCAGTAACGAATACTTGGAGCCAAGTCCAGGAGGATTGTCTCCCACCCGGTAGGGTTCGAGAACTGTATTAACAGTGACTCCGTGGGAGTGATATAGATGCAGTTGGTCCAGTGAAGTGTAGTCCAGCAGTGACTCTATTGTTGTGGATCCACGTTCGGGAGACGGAGTGGTCTCCAATGTTCTAGTCATCTCACTGGAAGGAAGCCGGGTGAGTGGTGGACCGACTGGACGGGACATCTGCATCCACTCTACTTCTCAACTCGATGAAGACACCTACATCTCTAATTCTGTCTCTACTCTATCTTCTATTTGTGTAAATAGATTCTTCTATCAGGATGGTCATTTCAGTTCTATATTCTCAAGGGTAGAATAAACTTTATGTAAGTTGACTTGCTCTTTGTATAATGATTGAGTGTGGTCTCGGACGATGCCTAAGTGTTCATTGTTCAACAGGTGTAGGTAGTTAGTGGGGGTCTAGAATCTGGAGGGGCGTGTAGACGTAACTAACTAACATGAGATCAACCACAGAGTAAAAATGTGTATCTGCTCGTCCAACCCCTGGGGCTAGAATACACGGGAGTGCCAGAGACACCTCGGGTGTGGTTCACTCTCACTACCCAAGGTGAACTCGTTACACTCCGTTACAAGAGTGGGGGCTCGTCCGGGATTATTCCAAGATCTTTGTGTGTTGTAGACCTCTCACATAGGGATAGGGACTTTGTCTTTATCCTCTACTTCAGTCTACATAAGATTCTACTACTTCTACCTATCTCCTAACTGTCTGACGGACATTTGTGTTGTGGTGATTAGTTAGTAATATTGATTATTGATTCATTGTATTGCTTCACCCACACATACTTGAGTACCCACCTATCATAGTCAACATGTCTACCCAAGAGTTAGACTTGGACAAAGTTCAGGAAACTGGACGTAAGTCTGGTCTTGAAGGAGATGCTTTGAAATCCTATGTCCAAGAGGTGGAAAGAAATTTTCGCCAAGAGGAAAGAGAGAGGAGGAGAGCAGAAAGAGAACTGGAAGCCAGTAAAGTGGCTCTTGAGGAAAAGAGGATAGCGGCTGATACTGAAATGAAACGGCTTGAGTTGGAAGCCGAGAAAGAAAAACGTGACCATGAGTATCGAATGAAGCTACTTGAGGCACAAGTGCCTGCTACAGGTGTAACTGATGGAGCTAGGGGAGGAGGTGTACCTCCTGGCTCAGAGTCAACCAGTAGACGTGACTACCAGGCTATGAAATGGCCTTTACAGCCGTTCGAACCCGAGAAGGAACGGATAGACCAATACTTAGAGAAGTATGAAACCATGTCTATTGCAATGGGGCTAGACAAACAGAAATGGTGTTTGAACCTCTCCCAGGGACTCCGTGCCGAAGGTTATGAAGTGTATGCACGCTTGCCACCGGGTCTACGGAATGATTACCCGGCATTGAAAGCGGCTCTCTTGAAGAGATTCGAGATCACAGCGCACTCATACCGAAGGAAGTTTCGGACTGCGAAGCGTGAGCCTGGTGAGCTGTTTTCAGCATACAGTGTGAGATTGAACTCATACCTTCTTAAATGGATGGCCTTGGCCGGATTTAAAGAGGAGTATGAAAGTTTGCTTGAGTTGATGGTTGTAGATCAGATGCGAATGCAAATGTCCAAACCCTTGCGAAACTTCTTAGGTGAGAATGGGGCTGAGAGATTGGATATAGTCACCAAGTTAGCCGAAAGATACGTTGAAGTCTATGGCGAGACTGGGGACACCAGTCCAACAGATCCGAGATCGAAAGATCCGGATCAAGGTAAGTCAAAGAAGAAGTCAAAGAAGACCAAAGGTTCTGATGAACCAAAGAAACAGGTAAACTCTTTAGAGAAGATCTCTAACGTCAACCAAGGTAAGAATAGCCCACCTAGTTCTCCAAAGAGGAAGTGGAGTGAACGATGGTGCAAATTCTGCAAGTCCAGCACTCACAATACGAGTGAGTGTAAGAGTAAGCCCAAGGACTTTCACTTTGCTTGTCTTGCAGAGGTTAGGGATAGATCTTGCAGGAAAGTGAAGTCGGTTGATGGGAATGGAGAAACTAGACGACCTCCAGTGGTTGAGAGAGTAGAAGTGAATGTGCGACAGGTGATGTGCCTCTACGACACAGGATTGCAATCTTCAGCTATAATTGCATCACACCTGACAGGCCCAGAGCAACTCACCGGGGAGATGACGGAGGTACAGCCAGCCAGTAGGAGTGCTGTGGCGTTACGTTGCCCGATTGCCAATGTGGAGATTCGGAGCAAGTACGTTACTGGACGCATTCAGGCGGCAGTCGTACCGGATCCTCTCTATCCCCTAATTCTTGGCCGGAAGTACGTGTTTCTGGGCGAACCAGAACACCCTAGCATCCATAAGTCTAGGCAGGTCAGAGATACAGAGGAAGAGGGTCTCGAAAAGGTAAGTCTCCGAAATACTCACCCGGATAGAATGAGTAGTGCTCGGAGCAAGGATGCGACGGAGTGTCCTTGTTCGGAATGGTTGCCCAACAATGAAAACCCGTTAACTCAGGGTAAGTTCAACTCTGATAACCAGTCACCTTTAATTCAGACTGGAACAGAGAAAAGGCAGAGGGAACGTAAGTTGGTTCCTGAGAGCTTCAGAGCTAATCTGCTGCGAACGGTACATGTCAGGTCCCCAACCGGACATCTGACTGTAGGGACAACCAGTAAATGTCTATCCCGGTACTATTGGTGGCCGGGAATGACAGGCGACGTGCGCAGGTATATTAGGTCTTGTCCGGAGTGCCGTAAATGCACACCTGAGAAACGGACGAAGACGAAGATATCCTTAGAGGTTGGAGACCGAGTTCTAGTACTCCTCCCAATCGAGGGGAACGAATTCGAAATCGGGTGGCAGGGCCCATTCCTAGTGGATAAAGTGGGGCTCCACAAGCACTATGGAGTGGTGATCCTGGGAAAGTCTACTACTTTCCATTCCAGTCTCCTCATGCGCTATGAGGGGAAGCCCGATGATAAGTCCACCAGCCCAAGGGCGCAGAGATTCGCTGAAAGAACGGTTCGGGGTTCAGGTCAGGTAGCGGAAAGCCTGTCACACCATAGGAAGTCCTATATGTATGTGCAGGTACCTTCTTCGGTTCAGCCCGGTGCTCGGGGGAACATGACCGGCCAAAGGAACACCCGCAGTGCTAGCTACACTGAGAACCGTGGTCGGAAGAGGTGGGTTGTGTCAGAACGGACACAGACCCTTGGTCCCTCAATCCGACCGACTGCAGTCCAGCTGGGTCCTCGAAAGGGGAAGCTGGAGTTGCAGAAGTCCAGTAAACTCTGGCAGGAACGATCGTTAAATCAGGTCGAGACGGGAGCTCTAATCCGCAAGACACTGCGAGATGCCCGATCGCAGTAGCGGAGTAGGCGTTGATCACCCGTGATACTGAATAGCTTGTCACCCCACCGAATGTGGTAAAAGTATTCTATACAATATTGACGGGTTAGACTTCCTCACCCGCCATCCGGTCTCTTAGAAAGAAGAACGAACGACATAGACAGCTTCTGCGTAGAAGTGGAACGACGGGGTCGATCCTCTTAAAGTGGGGGCCTATGTGACGAAACGCGTTTATCTGTCTTGGGTCGTCAAGATCCCGCACTATTTTGGCGCGTCATCGGGGACTTTCCCAGCTAAAAATAGACTGAGGGAAGCCGATGGAGGACTTATTATCTAGAATCTTCTCGAAACACCGGAATTCGAGTAACCCGTGATGCTGGGTATCACTCTAAATTCTCGTGCAGAGAGATCTAGAAACTCTAGGCGGGGAATGACGGTTTCCCGAGAAAGTATCTTTTCTCAAGAAGCACTCGCTTCTAGTGCGCATTGAGTTGGCACGAAGCGGGAATGTGGCTAAACCAGTCATTCACTTACTTGTGTTCGACGAGAACAGACGCAGGCCTGATGTGAGCCATTTTTGTGTTGCGTCTCACCTCAACCATGATTCGGCTGACTGTTATGGAAAGGAAGCTGAGAAGCCCTTGAACAGTTCGGAAGCTGACTGGAGATCTGGTTTCTAATCATTCAGGTAGATATTTGTTTAAATCATTTAACTTTGTACGTGTGTTCCACACGCCATTGTTCTAACCTCATTACCTATGCGGATGCCCTTGCATACTAATTAGCAAACCGATCGATAACGTAGTTGACGGTGAATCGTGGGTTTGTTTACCGTGTGCTCGCGAATCAGCTGTTAGGAACGCCGTAATGTGATGTGGGCGATTTGGGTTCCAAATATATGTACCATATATTGCCAATCGTTGCATATATTAGGTTGCTGTGTTAGAATAAAACATAGTTACTTGTGCCGGATGGAAACTTAGATTATGTCAGTCAGTTGCTGAAGCCAGAAGAACGGTTAGAAAACCAGGTAAGTTGGTAGGGGGAGATTCAGACAAAATTGTGCTTAGTTACTAAGTAAAGGAAGAACTTAGTTCTGGGCCACCAGGAATGATGTAACTATGGTGTAATAACTTAATAGGGAATTCATTGTGTGGAACAGCGGATTTCTGTGGAAAGGTAAGTGGCTTTGGTGCTATATCTATATATATATATGATGTGACATTGTGTATATATATTAGGTCATGGCATGTGATACTTCCTGGGGTAATTCCGAACGCCGAATAGCTCGACGCGTGATAACACTGCGTGCCGTCGCGATGTAAATATGCGTTCTGAAATCTTGTCTGAGCTATCCTGTTTCTTTCATACTGGCGCTAGTGCGAGTGAATGCTAAGGTGCTGGAAGTATGGAAGGATGCAAGGAGGCTGTATGAGACTGGGGAAATATAGGATATGGGGGATGTGAAAGCAAGTTATGAAAGTATGTGTTGGTAGACCAAACCAACGATGAAGTTCAGTCCATGCCAAGGCTAAACCACTTGAGAGGACAGAACTGGAACAGTACCCTTGGAACATGTGGGGAACATGTATTCTCAAGAAGGCTTCTTGACTCTAAGGCAGAGTCTGATAAGAAGAGTTTGCTATGGCGTGGGCAGGTGGTCCCACCAGCAAACAGGCTTGTGTACATATTGGATGTGATCATGTCCTATTCCTATATCCCGAGGGATGGTATATTGATCAAGATTATGTTTCTTAATGAACATTGATGATGTTAGGAACGAGTCCAGGGACTCTTTACCTATTTGTTTAGTTCGATTAAATTAGTATAATAACAGCCTTGTATCACTACTGACGTTAGCGACGACTGGTAGATGATTAGGGATAGGTGAGACCGATGATCAGACTCGTCATTCTGATTTCTTGCTCTGTTTGACGGGCTGTTCTGTGAGGCCAGCTGACATTTGTGAACCCATGCTTTACTACTCTCCATATAGAGATAATGCTTTAGTTATATGCATAACTAAATAGCATGACTGAGGGTTGAGTAGTTATTGGTAGGATGCATGTGGACTAATGTTTGGGCCAGTATACTCTCACCGGTCGCTCTTCCTTTTCAGGAGTTTGCCTGTTGAGGAACCAGTCAACTATAATTGTTGTTGGCAGGAAACCACTTCGTGTGACAGAGCGAAGGGTTCAGTTCTTTACTTATCACGCCAGACTCAACCACACCAGGTACCCAATGTGATTCACCATGCGTGAAGTTTGCTTCAAGACATACAACTGCCCTGAAGGTGCACGTGTGGGAAGTGATGGTTTGTGATCGTTTTCAAATAATAGAAGATACTCTGGTTTTGCCAGGAACATTTCAGCATTTTGAGTAATCATGCTCAACGAAAGGAAACACCGGTCCGTCTATTATGACGGGGGTTCTGCCTAAACGCAGAAGTAACTGATCTTCAGACACTTGAATGGTTCTTTGGACAGCTCTAGGGGCAGGTCTTGAGAAGAACTACACCAGTTATTGACTTGGGGCAAGTGTAACCCGGTGGAAGGGACTATGGATTATAGTCCAACCTGAATTGTTTCCGTGAAATAGATGTCTGATTCTATGAATGTACTGTCTCAGTATGAAGATATAAACTGTGTTCGAGTAGGACTCAGTAACATTTTTCAGTAGCCATATCTGATTCTACAAGCAGGGTGACTGTAAGAGACCATTGAATTGGTCAGTGACATTTGTTCATCCATGTTCCTGTGATGTGATGAAGGGACCATTGAATTGGTCAGTGACATTTGTTCATCCATGTTCCTGTGATGTGAGGAAGGGACCATTGAATTGGTCTATGCCATATCGGTTCTGCAGTGGGACTGTGCTAGGAGTGACAGACCATTCGATTGGTCAGTGACTAGTTAAGTTCATCGCAGTAACGAATACTCGGAGCCAAGTCCAGGAGGATTGTCTCCCACCCGGTAGGGTTCGAGAACTGTATTAACAGTGACTCCGTGGGAGTGATATAGATGCAGTTGGTCCAGTGAAGTGTAGTCCAGCAGTGACTCTATTGTTGTGGATCCACGTTCGGGAGACGGAGTGGTCTCCAATGTTCTAGTCATCTCACTGGAAGGAAGCCGGGTGAGTGGCGGACCGACTGGACGGGACATCTGCATCCACTCTACTTCTCAACTCGATGAAGACACCTACATCTCTAATTATGTCTCTACTCTATCTTCTATTTGTGTAAATAGATTCTTCTATCAGGATGGTCATTTCAGTTCTATATTCTCAAGGGTAGAATAAACTTTATGTAAGTTGACTTGCTCTTTGTATAATGATTGAGTGTGGTCTCGGACGATGCCTAAGTGTTCATTGTTCAACAGGTGTAGGTAGTTAGTGGGGGTCTAGAATCTGGAGGGGCGTGTAGACGTAACTAACTAACATGAGATCAACCACAGAGTAAAAATGTGTATCTGCTCGTCCAACCCCTGGGGCTAGAATACACGGGAGTGCCAGAGACACCTCGGGTGTGGTTCACTCTCACTACCCAAGGTGAACTCGTTACACTCCGTTACAGTAAATGACAGCATTACCGTCTAATGAAGTCTCGAAGATCAACGCTTTTACTTCCGCCTCCACAACAGCCTGATTTTCTTGTCTGCATTTTCTTTCTAGTTGGATGGAAACTGAAAAGGACGTACATAATTATGTTGTCACTTGTACCCACTCATCGCCAGGTTCTAAGGCCTCAAGTGAACACATCTATTGAAGAATGTCTTCGGCTTTACCTATCCGCGACCTTCCTCTTTTTAACCTTAGATAGTCGACAGATCATCCTCATTGCACATCGAACCATTCAGTCCATAAGTGCTCGGATCCACTCCTCAGCAAATCCCGCATCGTGTACCGGCTAACGACGCCAGTTCCGTGTTGGTTTATCAATCTTCTTTGGTTCCTGCGTAGTGTTCTTGTTTGGCCACCCCTCTTTTAATTTGCTGTTCTCGCAGTCTGGCCATGGTTGTAGAGTCACAGTCATCACTTGGTTCAAATTTCGGCTTTTCATGTCTGTTTGGTTGCTCTGCTCCAGATAGCGTTCGAAAAGGGCTTTGTCCTTATTCTCTTCAGAACTCTCTCTGCCAGATAAGGTCAGCACTTTGGAAGTCAGGAACACTCTTATTCTTGACTACCCCATTTATAATTTGATGTAGTCTCCAGAACAATTCAGTGACTTGTCTGTACTTATTATTTGACACAACTCTGCCCATTTTTAATTTTTAACCACTTTAACCATTTTTTGTTTAAATAGCTAACTTTGGTGTCCATCTCTCTTTCCAATTGCACAATAAGACTAGGATGGGCAGCTGTGTTCTTCTTGGCGTATTACCATTTCCTTACAACACTGCGTTTATCCACCCAGGCCTTCTCGCCCTCACAATTCCACCAAGGTGGCTGTTCTCAGCTTTTTTTCCTGCCATGATAATTCCTGCGCTTGTCACGCCTTATTTTGCTCACCACATTTTGCCCTAAACTGTCATACTTAAATGTCTTAACCGTTGACTTGTGCTGCCTGGTTCTGCCGTTCTCCACCAATATTCTGCAGTTCTCCACCAATATTCTGCAGTAGTCGCTAACTTGGTGCCCTAGGACACCCCATGTATATATATATATATATATATATATATATATATATATATATATATATATATATATATATATATATATATATATATATATAACATTAATAAAGAAACAACAAGCGAACATAATTAGTGGTAATCAACTATAATAACATATAAAGGGTGAATATGTGATACTGGGTCACTAAGGGTTAAGGCGTCAGCAGTACTTAACTGTGATAGAGTAGCGTGGGTATGAGAAAGGGTTTCCGCTATAACGATGGGTGTCGGGATAGTCCTGGTCAGGCGTCGATTGTTATAGAGAAGGTCCCGCCACCTAAACTTGATAAACAGTAGATCGATTAGATCGTCCTTAGTACAGTGCCGTCGCAAACCAGCCCAAAAATGATCGAGCACGATCTCCTCAAATTACTCACTGAGACAAATGTGAGTCTTCTGTCTTGGCTGCTTCGCACGGCATCCGATGTAATACGCTGACAGAGTAGAGTCAGGCTGACCCTTATTCTCCGTCTAATACGTTTTCATGCATTCATTGTTTGTAACAGACATAAATATATGTATAGGTGCATGGTAAGACATGTGTGTATATATATATATATATATATATATATATATATATATATATATATATATATATATATATAGAGAGAGAGAGAGAGAGAGAGAGAGAGTGAGAGAGATAGAGATAGAGTGAGAGAGAGAAAGAAAGAGAGAGAGAAAGAGAGAGAGAGAGAGAAAAAAAAGGAAGACAGAGAGATGGAGACAGAGAGAGATAGGTATGTGAATAAAAACAACGTGTTGACTAGTTTTGGGGCCATTACTACTCATGGATTCTAAGTGGAAACATCAATTCACAGCTCTTATTGCTGGTCCAATCGGCAACGGTGAAACCATCTTTGTACGTCAGTTCCTGTCACAGCTCACAGACATGATCGTCCTGTCCCCATATGAGATTACATTTTGCAACGGGGAGTTGAGTTGAGAGTTGATTCAAGAACCGACATCACTGCACTTAGGTCTTTCCCGTACGTGCTCAGTCCCCTCGTTCAACAGCAAGCGAAGAGTCATACTACTAATTGTTCCCACAGCTATCTGATTAAATGTTTTCCTAGTCTTCCTTCTCAGTTCTGAGATTCTTCTAGAACTCATGACGATCCCCCGCAGTCTCATTCTTTCCATATATGGGTTCTCAATCTGTTCATCCGCCTTCTCCATCTGGTCCCACAAGCGCACGGAATGCAACAGGGAATGGCAACCCATGTTCGAAACTATAAATAGTACCCAATTTATCGAAGGCCTTCCTGTCTGAAACAGGTGACAGAGTGACCAAGTTATTTACTAAAAGTAGTCATCATCGCAACCTCAGCGTAATGTACATATTACAGAACCTTTATTGCAATAAGAAAGAACAAAGAACCATTAGTTTGAATTCACACTACTTAGACATCTTTGCAAAATAAATAAATAAATAAATAACGAGTCGCAGATTACACATCCTGCCAAACACATATACCCAGGTCGTACTGCCTATGTTCAAGAGAGTTTTAAGGACGCGACAGATGCTCCACATGGGTATTTGTTATTCAACCTTCAACAGGAAACTGCAGATGAGCTCCGATTACGAAGCCTTATATTTCAGACAAGCACCAAGATGACTACGTCCTCAAATAACATATCCAACCGGGTAAAACGACACAGTGAAATACTGTGCTTTATGGGCAAGACGAAGCCAGCCACAGTGAAGGTCATAATTAAAACAGCTTCCACAGACCTCGTCCAATCAATTTCTAAATGCTATCGCATCGTGTTAAAAGGTAACATTCAACTTATACAAGGTCAGAAGAGACGACTGCAGTTACACAAAAATAGTCTGTGAGCACTCACGCATAGGAAACTGTCGGTCCAAAAAAAAAAAAATTAAATTAAACAGCTCTTGCAACAAGGGTGAATCATAGGTGTATTACTGAGTCCTATACTAAACGTGCTGAATGACGTATTGGTTACGTAATGGCCAAGAAAATTATCCTGATCGATCCCTGGTTGCTAGAAAATATTTTTTTTAAATTTAACAAACATTAAAATAAACCTTTGTAACACATGAAACATTAATTTATGATCAACGTGATTTGGACCAACAAATTCAACAAATCCTGGAAAGTGAAGATCAACCACCACGTCAAAAAGCAAGAGAGTAGATGTCAATTGGGGGTTTGGGGCCAAAAGGGTCGGGGCACCACAGGAGCGCCAAAAGAAAGCCCCCCTAGGGACCCAACCCCCGGGGGCCCCACCCCCCAGGGCCCGACCGGGCCGTCCTCTGTATCCCGGAGCGCACTCGGGCGACCGAGCCATCGATTTAGAGTGTATCATCTACAGACATACCAAGATGCGCACCGCGAAGAACAGTTGTAAGTGGCTACGGCTACGTTCCACAGAGCCCTGCAATCGGAGTTGTATGAGGGACTACTGCAAAGTCCATGCAGTGCTAATACGGAAGGGTTAATGTATTAAACCATGTCGGAAATGTGGGAAGGGGGTCAACAACCTCCTAGAACTATGTAAAGAATGTGGATATGACAAGGAGTATCACCGAATCTGGTACGAAGAGAATGTAAAGGACTATAATGCAGAGATTCGTCGAATTGCTAAGATTATAGTGGATTGAACTTTCAATTAGAGAGAGGTGAAGTCATCGGTGTACTTACACACCTACTTGTTAGAGACTGACGGATCTGTGTATTTAGCCATGCCTACGCTGATTCAGTTGAAACAGCAAGCCCGCGAGTATGGCATGCCATACAGTGGGAGGAGGAAGGCCGTTCTTGAGGGGGAAAAATCCAGAGCGCGTGAGATGGCTCGGGCCACCCTGCTCGAGAAGAACCCCAATCTACAAGGGGCACGACTTGAAGCAGGGATTACCACCGCCCTGAGATTTGTATATGGTACCGCCGCGGACCGAGCCGCGATCGTCGCCGAGCGACGACACCGCGCCCGGCAGCGTGCTCAACGCCACGCCGACCTCGAAGCAGAGTTCCTTGCCCGAGCTGATAGTGTGCGAGATGAAGTGGCTAAGATGGATGCCGCTTTAATTCGCAACGCACCCGAATTGAAACTCACCCAGGAGATTGAAGGGAGCCTGAGAAAATATGAAGCAATCGTCCCAGAACGTGGTGGCTATGATGAACCTGCAACATTTATGATTTCCATGGAGCCCGCCATCAAAGCTCTGGTGGTAAAAGGGTTGGGGGATTATGGCAGCGTTAAAATGCAGCTGTATCTCCATCTAAAATACTATCGTACCACCCCAGAAGGCGAACAGATTACGACAATCACCATCCATGGAAGCAGGAACTATGAAGTACTGCACGAGGGGGATATTGATGAGGGGCTGGACCTTGCCATAGCCAAGATATTCGCTGACAGTGAATGCTTCACTGAACAGGGCTCGGATTGGAGCTATGATGAGTGTGTGCAGCTTGACCTCTACATTGCAAAATACCAACCATTCCGAGGCTCTAGCTACTTCGCGACTCCCAGCTTCATTCCACCACGTAGTGTTGTGAATGTAAAGAATGAGGACAACCGCTGCTTTGAATGGGCCATACTCTCAGCGCTCTACCCAGTAGCGCATGGAGAGCATCCTGATAGGCTCAACAATTATAGCGCCCACCTGGGAGAGCTAAACTTTGAAGGAATCGAGTTCCCAGTGCAGCTGACCAGCATTGCTAAGTTTGAAAACCAGAATCCCACCATAGCCATCAGAGTCTTTGGGTGGAACAAAGGTCCAACCATACTCCGAATCAACACACTCCAGCGCAACCAAATCAACCTCTTGCTCCTGTGTAAGGATGAGAATAGGCACTATGTCTGGGTCAAGGATGTGGGGCGGCTTCTATATGGAAACAGCAAACATAGGGGTAAGAAGTATCCATGTCTCAACTGTCTCCATGTACACTCCTCTCAGGAAACCCTGGACCTGCATGAGCCACTCTGTTAAGGCATCAACACAGCCAGTCAGGTGAATGTCATGCCTAAAGAGGGAAAGATGAATGTCAAGGCCCTCCAGAAACAGATGAGGGCACCATACATCATTTACGCAGACTTTGAGACGTTGAACGTTCCCGTACATGGCGCGGCAATGGATCCAAGCCAGAGCAACACGCGACAACTTGCCCAGCAGCCCCCCTGCGGCTTCGGCTACACCATTGTACGCTGCGACGGCCTCACCACAAACCCTGTCGTATATCGGGGGGAGGATGCTGCCGACGAATTCCTCAAACACTTGGCACGAGAGCAGGCCACCATCCACTACAAGTTACAGCGGCCGGCTCTGATGGTGCTGGGGCAAAAAGACCGTGAAGACTTTGCCACCGCCACCACCTGCCACATCTGTAAAGAGCCGCTGGAGGAGGACAAGGTGAGAGACCACTGCCATATTACAGGCAAATACCGGGGTGCTGCCCACAATGTCTGTAATCTGGCATGGCGCATAAACAGAGACAAGCTGAGGATACCTGTAGTCTTCCACAACCTCAGAGGATACGACTCCCACATCATCATGCAAGCAGCCGGCCGTCTGGACTGGGGAAAAAGAACAGTCTACAAGAAGAAGAAAGACGGTCAATGGCAAACCAAACAAGTAGACAACACAACAATCACCTGCATACCAAACACCCTAGAGAAGTACGCCTCCTTCACCATCGGGCAGCTGCAATTCATTGACAGCCTACAGTTCATGAATAGCTCTCTAGACACCCTGGTAGGGAACCTCAGCGAGCTGACACACTGTGGCAAATCAATGGCCCTGACACGTAGAGGCAACGACATAATCTCAAGATGTGAGACGTGCAACACTGAGAAGCACACCCCCTGGGCTGTCTTAATGGGCAAGTTCACGACCACGCTAAGCCATAGCCAGTCACATCTCCTTCTCCGCAAGGGCGTATACCCTTACGAATACATGGATAGCTTCGAGCGCTTTGCTGAGGACCACCTACCACCCAAAGAGGCCTTCTACAGCAAGCTCACCCGAGAAGGAATCAGTGACTCTGACTATGCCCACGCCCAGAAAGTGTGGCAGGAGCTCGATTGCAAAACACTCGGAGGCTACCATGACCTATATCTGAAAACAGACGTCAGTCTGTTGGCTGATATATTCGAGGCATTCCGAGACACCTGCATGGAGGTATATCAGCTCGACCCAGCCCACTACATCAGTGCACCCGGCCTGGCATGGGACGCACTCCTAAAAAAGACGAAGGTGCAACTCGAGCTCCTAACCGACTTGGATATGCACCTCCTCTTTGAGAAGGGACTCCGAGGGGGTGTGGCCATGGTCTCCAAGCGGTATGCTAAGGCCAACAACCCCAAGACTTCAGACTATGACCCCACAACACCCAATTCGTGGATCATGTACCTAGATGCAAATAACCTGTATGGGTGGGCCATGATGGAATACCTCCCCACCGGAGGGTTCCAATGGGCCAATCCAACTCTCGAGGAGGTACTCAACACCCCCGACAACGCCCCAGAGGGATGGCTTGTTGAGGTTGATATGAAGTACCCAGCGCACCTACTTGAAGCCCACAGTGACTATCCGCTAGCTCCAGAAACCATGACCATCCCAGAGGCCTGGTTGAGCAGCTATCAGCGCGAGCTTCAGAACAAACTGGGGGGTAAGTTCACGGAGCAAACAAAGCTGGTACCTCATCTCCACAACAAGGAGCGATACGTCGTCCACTACCGCAATCTCAAACTCTATCACAGCCTCGGTCTAGAGGTCACCCAGATCCACCGAGCCATCAAGTTCAATCAGTCCCAATGGATGAAGCCCTACATAGAGATGAACACCTCTCTACGAGCCCAAGCCAAGTCGGAATTTGAGAAGGACTTCTTCAAGCTGATGAACAATGCCGTCTTCGGGAAGAGTATGGAGAACGTTCGCAAACGCATCAGAGTCAACCTTATCAGAGGCACCGAGACTGACCGACTCCGAAAATTAATCGCCAGCCCCAACTACGAATCGTGTAGAATCTTCAACGGTGGACTGGTGGCGGTGCACAGCATCAAGAACAAGGTCCAGCTGAATAAACCAGTCTATTGTGGGCAGGCCATCCTGGACCAATCCAAGTACCTCATGTACGACTTCTGGTACAATCGGCTTAAACCCAAATACGGTAATAGACTCCAGCTCTGCTACACTGATACTGACTCCCTTCTACTTCAGGTGGAGACTGAGGATGTGTACGTGGACATGAAGACTCACCCCGACTGGTACGACTTCTCAGATTATCCGCGTGACCACCCCAACCATTCGACTGCGAATAAAAAGGTGGTCGGCAAATTCAAAGATGAATGCAACGGCCGCTCGATAGCTGAGTTCGTCGGTCTCAGACCAAAGATGTACTCAATCCTAGAGGAGGCCGCCAACATCAAGAAAGCCAAAGGAGTGGCTCGGGCAGTTGTGAAGAAGGACCTCAGACACGAACACTACAAGGACAGTCTGTTCGGTCAGCGGGAATACAAGCACACACAGGTTGCCATACGAAGCAAGGGCCACCAGATAGGGGTTTATGAGATGAACAAAACATCTCTGAGCCCCATGGACACGAAAAAATGGATTTGTGCTGATGGTATCAACACTAGGGCCTACGGCAACCTAGAAACCTGCTAGGGAGTAGCTGTGGAGCTCCTCACATCCACGAGCTGGTCCATCTACGAGGTAGAAGTCCATAGAGTAGAGAACCGAGGGATGCATAACGGGCAGATCGCCAGCCTGGGCCTCATCGCTTAGGGAGGATCCGGTCAGGAGGCATTTGGGTGTCGGGAGGAACAATCATCAGCTCTTCGCGAACGAAGTCCCGCGCTGGCCCATCCTCCAGGTAGTACAGCGCAGGCCGCCCATCCTGGCATACTGTTCTACGTATCTCGTGTACTGTTAATGACCACGAAGGATCAGTCGCCCGGCGCCGGCCACCTTTAAGCTCATGCTCCCCAGGCGAGCTTGCATACAGATACCGAACTAGAGCCTCAGACGGAATCACAGGCTCCTTGAGGCCGATAGTACGGTGAGCAGGAGCGGCCGGCGAATGGGATACAGAAGTGTCCTTAATGGCATCAACCGGCTTCCGACCCGTCAAACGAGTCACCTCACCGTTAAGCGCCGCGACCACCTGAGGAAGAGCCTGAACCCATTCAACCGAACGTTCAGAGGACCCTCGAGCTGCCAGTAGTAACTCTTGGGCGTACTGGGCACCGAACAGTCTCTCTGCCAGAGTGCGATTGAACCTCTCGACGATCGCCTGCTGCCGGTGATTCACAGCTTCTCCACGCCGTATCTGTGTCTTATGCTTCGCTGCCAGCTGGCTCACAGCACCCATAAACTCACGCCCCGGGCCAATCTGAAGAAGCTGTGGCCATTTGAGTGGCCCGCGTTTGTAAATTCGCTCTAGGGCCAAAGCCACCCCTTCACTGCTCTTGTCTGTCAAAGCCTCTGCTTCCTTAAACCGTGAGGCAACATCCACAACTGTCAAGGCATACTTAAATGTCTTACGACCAACCCGGTCATGTGGTAGGTAGAGCAAGTCAGCCTGATGGACGGCATTCGGTCTATCTTCATCAATAGATGGCCGTGGAATGTAACGAGGGGCGGGTAAATAGATCTGAAAAATAGCTTGCTTCTTGAGCCAGTCTCGGGCAACATCCTCCGAAACATTAGCTGCAGCAGCTAGCTTCTTTATTGCCGCCAAGCCTTTCCAATAGCCCTGAGGGCTGTAGTAGATATCCTCCAGATCTTTCATTTTGGTAGCAGCGGTCAATCTCTAAAGCAACTTATAAGCAACAATACCAGTCGCTGCCAGCCCAAGAACGATAAAAGTGATCTCGCGGTCTTTCTGCGGCTCGGATGGCACATAGAAATCCGACAGGCGAGGTTCAGGCTCGAGGGGCTCGACACGTTTGCCAGAAATCAGGCTGTATTCCCGCATTGCCTGGTCGACATCCTGGAAAGAGTGAACGGCGTGGCCATCGTGCTGTAGCTCATCGTTGAGCCAGTCCAGCCGCGCGGTTCTCTTTCTCATCCACTCAGCCTGGGCCGCCTGTAGCCGCTCGACAGCCTCATCGTGCCGCCTCATTTCTTCATGGGCGTCCGCATGGCCTAGCTTGGAAAAGAGGTAGTTGCCCCCCGTAAACGCGAGGGCATTGACAACAGCACCCCCTATCATCATTGCGACAGAGGCCATAGCTAGCGGGGTTGATACTGTAAGGGTTTATGCAATATATCAGCGGGGATCAAGCCCTCTTTGATAAGCAAATCTCGGAGTGCTAAGGCGATGGACTTGTCTAAAACCATCATCCCAATGTCATACATATCAGCGTCTAGCTTAGGCAAGGTTGCCCCTTTGAAAATCAGCTTGGTCAGTTTTGCGGTGCCTACCGTAAGCGCGGCCACCACAGCGCCGTGGTAAACGGCGTTAACAATAGCTTTCCCGTCAACGCCTGCCATTATTCCATATAAAATGGATCTCTATTCTTTAATATGTTAGTCTCCGGTCGCTTGGAGGGCGCAGGCGGGGCAGGTGCTTTAGTCCGCCGCATTTTCTGCCTAATTACTCCGACGACAACGACAACGCCAGCCACTCCGATAATCCAGGGAGTCCAGCCACGGTAATCAACTGGCACCATTGGAAACAGCGGTGGTGGGGCCTCCTCATGCTCGGGGGCTAACTTTCGTTTCTTCTCACGAACAGCCTGCTGCAGAGCTAGAGACAGCCTCTCTGCTTCACGACTCTTTCGAGCAGCAGCTCCTCTCTTCCCAGCCGCAACTTTCCTGGGGTCCTTCGTCACTAGTTTCTCCTGTGGAGCAATTTCGGGGGTCTCCTCCTCCATCTTGTTCTTGCTTAGGACAGATATGTCCAAAATGGCAGTGCCTTAAAGTTGCTAGTGCGACAGTTGCAGGTGCTAAGCACATACCGAACTTATGGTAGAGTTCACATGTAACTGTGTTTAGCGCATGCCCTAGAAACGGGCCTGCCTCCAGGTCTGTCACCAAAGCTTGATTATCAGCAATGGGGAGGAACATACTTGCCACTTGTGCGTACATCTGTAGCATAGCTGTGCCCAGGGTCTTTGTTATTGCCGCTCCAAGCCTCGCCTCGTGCCTCGCATATAGCTTCTCAATTTCTTGATCAGGCAAGGCCTCAACCTGTTCCACTGTAAGTTTGGAGTACTTACCTCCTATGTACTGCCCGGCACGTCCCCCAGTCGCAAGTGATGCCAGCCTTTCACGATGCAACGCATGTCCGGACTGTGGTGTTGTGGCAGGTGGTGATGCATGTCCGGACTGTGGTGTTGTTGTAGATTCCGGAGCAGACTCTACCG
The DNA here is from genome assembly GCA_963921405.1 of Cepaea hortensis. Taxonomy (NCBI): domain Eukaryota; kingdom Metazoa; phylum Mollusca; class Gastropoda; order Stylommatophora; family Helicidae; genus Cepaea; species Cepaea hortensis. Next base: position 74,685,059 of record OY992878.1, read on the forward strand.
GCTTTGCCTCTTCACGTAACAGCTGGTCGAGTATGGTGTCACAATCCATCACAGCGTTTGCAAATACCCAACGTCTAACTCTAATATAGGAATGCACAGCCCATCCAAGCACACAACATGTGCATATAAGTTGTAATACAACTAAGGCTGTTACGGAGTAACAAAGCACTGCTTCATACATGCTTAGCTGATGCTTAACATATGCTTAGCTGATGCTTAACATATGCTTAGCTGTTGCTTAACATATGCTTAGCTGATGCTTAACATATGCTTAGTATCTAACAAACCTGACCAACTTTGAGCACTTTATAAGAAAATGGGAACTTGGTCCTCAGTACCAGCTTTGAGAACTCATTAGCTTCGAGTTGCTTTCGCACCCCATCACGTTCCTCCCTAGAGTGGATGATGTAGTTCTCGTCCAGGCAGTCTTCAAAGCTATCCTTATCCTTGGAATGGAAGAGCGCCACCCACTGTGTCTGCGCACTGAGGCCTTTCGCAACGGCGTTGTACTTCTGGGTTTGAACCCACAGACTTTGCTGGGCATGTCGCCCGCTAAAAGCTAGATAACTCAACATAGTCCGCTTCTGCGCGATAGCGTCCTCTGCGCTGCAGTCATCAATGATGTATAACGTCGGTGTCCCCTGAAACATTTTATAGAAGGCCTCTAGCCATTTGAGCAGCCGAACACCGGGGTCAAATATGAAGACCTCGGGATCTGACCACACCCACGGCCGGGCCCGGTATGTTTCATTGTATCGTATCGAAGGGCAAGCAATTACAATATGCTCGAAAACGCCCCTGTACGGGCCTTCCAGGAGGTCGAGAATGAATTCTGTTTTACCACACGATGTGGGGCCTGTGATGATGGCCGAGTGTGGCTTAAGTGGGAACTCCATTAATAAACATCACTAACGAATCTCCCGGTGTCGATGTTCAGCTGTCCGTCCATAACCAAATAAACGTAGCAGTACAGGGGCCCCGCCGGTTCGGCCTCTTTCGTGATCTGGAGAGTGATGCCCTCAGAGCCGTTCTCTACACGCCGGCCACTGCCGTGAAGATGGTCATCGTCAGAGGTCCGGAAGTCCAGCCACAAGCAGAATTTTGTCGTCAAGTACTCGCCTAGACTGACATCGAACAATCCTAGCTCTTTGGCGACTGCGCTTGTCTCAGGGTGCCTTTTGAGGCCACCAGCGAAGAATTTCCTAGCTTCGTCCCAGAGCTGGTGTGGTGCTAAGCCGTGCGCAAATAGCTGATTGGCTTGTCCTTCTACGATGACTTCAACTTTGGTGATCTGTGGGTTGTAAAACAACTCTGGTTGGCGTGTAAAATCCTTTTGGTTGGCGGGATCTTCCCATAATAGGAGAATGCCTTTCAAAGACTTACAGGGTGTGTTCAGATTGATGTTCCGTATCGAGTCCTCCTTTTTCTGAGGGATCCGTCTATGTCGTAGGACCCGCTCGTATAACACCACCATACGGCTCTCATACATGCTACGAATTAGCCGGGCCAACGTGGGTTCAGTGACTACTTCGTACTCGAGACAGATGTTTTCTAGGGAGTATGAGGAGTTGCCGGCATCTTTACCAGTTGCACGAATCACGCGGGAAGCGTCGTTAAAGGTCAACTCAATCTCCAGCCGATCACTAAGAGCAGATTGGTAGAAGGGCGCATGCGTTTCAAGCAGCTCAATGTCTAGTGGTATGTAGTACCTGTTTTTGAAGGCCTTCGCGATGGCCACGTCTCTCGCATTGGCGGCGGGCAGAACAACAGCATCCGCTGAGCCAACACGCGCCTTGGTCACATTCATACCGGTGCTTGTATCGATGCCTTGATACACAGCGCTCGCCCGCTCCGATCGACTCTTCCAAAGATCCAGGTAGACTTTGTAGACATCACTGTCCACAAGAGAGAAGACTTCATTGCCAGAGAGCCTGACGGTCAGCTTTTGAACCAGCGCTCGGCCGAGGTTCTGGACCACGAACCGGTTGACATCAGGGGAACTGAGGTCGACATTGAATGCCAGCCGCACTGACCCAGGCACGATAACATCGTGTGCACCGAGATTGGGAAAACGAACTAGTAACTGCTGCTTCGGACCGATCGTAGAAGTATTGTTGGTCACGATTATCGTTTGTCGCAATCCTTTCACACCGAGCGGCTCCCGGAGACGGCGGTAAGGGTTAAGCTTACGACCATATGCACTTGAAGACATGGCTAGTTGTTTATTGCTTTGTAGCAATATCTAATATGGATAGAGTTGAGCTGACTGATTTTGGTGGTGAAGAGGGGAGGCCTGAAACGGGTGAGGAAGAAGAGACAGGCTTCATCGACGACGATTTTGATGTCGATAATCCCCGCATTGTTAATACCGAGTGGCCGTCACAGGGGGAGACGTCACAGGGGGAGACGTCACAGGGGGAGCGCAATTTACAAGTGGAGCTAGAAAACAGCGCCATTGATGACTATTTTAGAAGGGTGAAGGAGCTGTGGGGTATCACACCTATAACAGGCAAAGATTATACAAAAATTAGGTTGGGTAGCGAGAATGCGCTCTATGTTGGGCGCGAAAGGATTACAAAGTTGGATGGTATGCCTTTAGCTTTGAGTGGCCTCAGAGCGAGTACCAGAGAGGCATTGGGGTTTGGGAGAAAAATACCGCCAAAGGCTGTCACCATCCTCAAGCAGACTGATCGTGATCTGGCTGAGGAAGAAGCTGCTCTAGGTGGTGCAGATATTCAGGATGTCCCACAAATAGCTTCAAATATTGGCAATATCTTAGAACGGGCCATGTCGAGTCCAGAAGTGCAGCGTGTTTTAGAAACCTCACACGTAGACCAGTACCTGGGGGAGAAAGGCCTACCTCCAGTGAGAGAACTCCGGGGCTCATGGCGCTTGACAAAGCGGTGACAACGATTAAAGGTAAACTCACACACTATCTCGTTATTCTCGACCAGCAAGAAAAAGAGAACGCCATACTGCGGCGGAAAATGTTGATAGCACCCAATGAGGAGAGCAGGGACTTTCAAGAGCAAAAGATTGCCGATATTGAAGAAGCTAAGAAGAGGCTTTTAATAGAAGTCGCTGAGTTACACGAAGACCTGCGCACCCAGTTCAGCCGGATCCGTGACACCATTCATCGGGTGGTCAATGAAGACACCACACTGGGTGAGAGGCTGCGGACTCTGTTCCGAGAGCAGGGTATCACCATAGCGAGCATTCTCACAGCGATCGGCCTCTTAATTTCCACTATCACCCTAGCCATTACTGGTGGTGGTGGTGGTCCTACCCCACCGCCTGGCCCTACCCCACCGCCTGGCCCTATCCCACCACCTGGCCCACCACCCATCCCACCACCTGGCCCGCCACCTGGCCATGGGGCTAAGGAATGGATTCGGCAGAAACTGAAAGACATAGCGAGCCTTCTAGCCAGGCTAGATGGTAAGGCTGCGGAGGCACTCCCAGGAATTATAGGTGGTATTATCTCCTGGCTCCTCAACTTCTTGAGTAAGGGTGTGGGATGGTTGGCTGGAAATCTCTGGGCATTAGTGGTTGCACTTGGTGGCTTGCTGCTGCTGGCTATCAGAGAGCGGCTAATTGCGGTGAACAAACCATAGGGCCACTAGACCGACTGCGACACCCCCAGCAATGAGTGCTATCTTTTCATTTTGATGCTGCATCCCAGCTGCCTTATCAGCTATGATAGTGGTCGGCTGCGCTGGCTGAGCAATGCTGGGCAGCTCTACCGTCGGCTGTGCAATGGTGGGCAGCTTAGGGGCATTAATGGTTGTATTCAGGCCACGCTTTAGGCCTGGCTCTGCGATGACGATCATGTTGTTATATCCAACTATCTGGCCAATGCGAAGCAGCATGTCGCTGGGGGGCCATATACAACCCCGTTCCAAAGACATAATTAACTTCTGAGCTCGCGTTTTGTAGCACATCCTGATATCTTTTGATGGCCGCCGCGAGATCGACGGGCGCAGAGATGGCGTCTTCTACTAATACCAGGAATTGCTTCTGGGCATCAAACGCCGTTCCGGTTCCCAGAATATTCGTGTTCTAGTCTGAGCCTGGGCCCCTAAGATGGCCCACACAGGTTCGAATGCTGTCATTTATTCGCTCAACACCGGGGCGTGTGAAGCCCTGTGACTTGTTAAGAATGAAAGCCTGCCAGCCAGAATCAGCGTGAATATCGTCTTGCGAGATATAATCTATGTGTAGTATGTCATTTGTGGTTTGTTTTGTGAATGAATGGCGCTTTGGGTCATATACACCATCATGTCCATCAGGCAGGACACGATAACCGGTGTTCGTCCAGTAAATGTATACACTCCCCAACCCGTTATTCCTCCCGAGCCGTCTCCAGTTATCATTCTGGGGAATTCCAAATTCCGCGCATATACGCTGATAGGCTCTTACATCGTAGGGATTTTCAAAGGCGTTCCAACCCTGGTCTTGTGGTAGAGCCACACGCATCTCTTTGAGGATTCGGCGAATCTGGTAGTAGACACGGAATATGAAGACGGCTCGCGTTAGTGGGTCAGGGCCGGACAGATGCTCCTGCGCGGACACCCCACACCCCGCCGTAGCACACCATACTGCGAAGTTGAGTTGGTTTTGCCAGAATTGCATCGGATTGCTGTACCAGGCTTGCACGATCTGGTCTGACTCCAAGTATGGCAACCGGTATTTTTCAAACATGTTGGGGAACTGTGTCGGAAAGGCTCCTTGGAGGTTGACCTGTATGTCCACCTTTGTGAGATCCTTTATTTGTCCAAACGGGTATACCCCACCCGCCGGGTATTTGGCGTCCTTATTGAACTCGCAAGCAGTCATTATTATTAGCTGTGCTAATATGTTTTTCACACTTAGCAACGTCCAACATGGGGAACCCATCCCCCTCAACCCGGTCCTAGACAATCGCGATGGTGACCTAGAGGTGGCTATCGTGGAATTGTTGTTCTATCCCGCGTGGGTTAATATTTCCGAGAAGCTGAAAAACAATTGGTTCAAACTTGGTGACGAGAAAGTTGTTATCCCCGACGGGTATTATGATGTCTGTGCTCTAAACAAGCAATTCTTTGAGCCACGGAAGCTCTCTCTTTCTCTCAACCCCGCAACTGGCCTTGTAAGTCTCGGTGGTATAAAATCGGGGGTGGTCTTAGGGTTCGGAGGGCTAGGTGGGGTTCTTGGGTTCGGCATAGACTACATAAGTGAGCGGTTCAATGAGGTGTTTACATTCTATGCGGCGAAGTTTCCTAACCTTATCATATATAAGGAGTTGTACATTCATCTCGAGGGCCTATCATCATATGAAAACCGTCATAATTCGCTTCCCTCCACACTCCTCCGGGCTGTACCTGTTAAAAAAGAGGAATGTAATCAATCAAGACATGAGCTTTTCTCTATGCCTCATTATAAAAAGCTGGAAACTGGAACTGTAGGGGGTATAAGACTTTCAGTCCGAGATGAAAAGGGTGACGACGTGCCACTGGCATATCTAAGCTGTGTACTCCACATCAGACATGGCTGCTCCGTTGGGAATTTACCGTTCTTATTGAACTCGTAAATTATCAGGCATGCTAAAATGTACATCACATTAACCAACATTCAGCATGGGGAATCCATCCCCCTCAACCCGATCATAGACAATCGCGATGGTGACCTTGAGGTAGCTATTGTGGAATTATTGTTCTATCCAGCGTGGGTTAATATTTCCCATGAGCTGGACAATAATAAGTTCTATGTGGGGGGTAAACAGATTGTTATCCCCGATGGGTACTACGACATATGTACCCTCAACAAGCAATTCTTTGAGCCTCGCAAGTTTTCTCTGACGCTGAACCCCGCAACTGGTCTTGTAAGCCTCGATGGTGTATATGACGACGATATATTTGGAGTAGGCTTATCCTACACTCTTGGGGGTTCTGAGTGGGAATTGTATGATACCGGGATGGTTGGAAAAGAGTTTCCCAGACTCCTCTTATATAAGGAGTTGTACATTCATCTCGAGGGTCTATCATCATATGAGAACCGTCATAATTCGCTTCCCTCCACACTCCTCAGGGCTGTGCCCGTTAAAAATGTGGAATGTAATCAAGGGAGACACGAGGTTTTCTCTGTGCCTCGTTATAAGAAGTTGGAGACAGGAACTCTAAACGATATTAGACTTTCGGTCCGTGATGAACAAGGTAAAGCTGTGCCGTTGGCATATCTAAGTTGTGAACTCCACATCAGAAAACAAAATGGCTGATTCAGAAGGTCCAGGAAGGCATCGCCCAAGAGCATGCTCTACCCTAACCTTTGCTGATTTGGCCGACACTATTGGGTGGCGGGAGCCGGGTCATAACTACAAGATCTATGGCCTCCAGCTCACTCCCCAAGGGGTCTATGCTCGTGCCGCCATAGACCATCCCGACGACGATGACTGGGATCTGCAGCTTGAGCTTCGCACGGGATATACTCACCAAGAGCCCAATGGGATACTTATTAGGTTAACCAACATGGGCAAGGTGTTTGTGAGTTACCAGGCCTGCAGGACAGTCACACGCCCCAACAAGTCTCCTGTTGTGACCTACCAGTCATTTCTGAAAATGCAGTGCGCCAGGGCTCTCTTCTATGCCGTATCGGCGACTGAGGCTAAAGCTCAGGGCATTAAATATTGCCTGAAGGCTGTTACAGAGTGTAAAGCTGACCTTGATATGCTAGGTAAGCCTCCTAAGGAGTCAACCATCTATCTCGAGTTAGCAATTGGGCCTGTGGCACAGACAGAGTTTGCCCCAGTCCTTCCTGGGGTCTCTATTAAATGGAGTGCGTCATCACTCCCCAGGCATGTTGCTCTCGTCATTACTTCCGCGGCCGACGGGACGTGGGCGGCACGGGCAACAGAGACGGATATTATAGTAGAGCTCGGTGAGGTTGCGGTAGATGAAATCATTTTTACTACCGTTACTGCTTTTGTCCGGCTTTTGTTCACTACAGGGCCGATTAGCACCGTTCGCATTGAACATTTAATATCTCAGTTGAAGAAGTAGGTTTGACGCGCAAAGAATAATGTCGCTCTATCCTACAATCGATACTAGTGACGGCGGTGCCTATCGTATTCAAGAGCTTACCCGGCTTCGGAAGTCTCTGGAAGATGAAAGTGACAAACGGGCTGCACTGTATAAAAAATATCGGCGTGCCGTTAATGTATTAGACGCTGTGGACAGCGCGATGCTGGCGGCTAGCCTTGGTATGGGGGTGGGGGGTGTTGGGCTTCTTACCACCATTATCGCTGCCCCTATAGTTGTCGGGCTCGAGATAGCTGCCCTAGCTTGTGGAATCATGTTCGCTGGGAGCAAGCTAGCGTCCGGCAAACTAACATCAAAAGCTAAGAAGCATGATGAAATTTGCACTCTGGCGACGGCTAAGCTTTCTAGTATAGCCGACCTTGTTTCAAAGGCTTTGGATGATGGGAGAATTACAGACGTGGAGTATAAAATAATTACAGCTGAAGAACAGAAATTTCACCAGTTGAAAAAAGATATTCGGAGCAAGGCGCCGGCAGATCTGGACGAAGAGACAAAAAAATCTCTCATTCTGAAAGGGCGCGACCAGGCACGAGCAAAGTTCGTAAGAGCTATAGGATCGAAATAACCTGTATACATGATCAGGACAGTTTGGAACCACCCCCTATTCCACCGAACGATCCGCCAGTGGATTTCAGTAATAGGATATACTCCTCAGATAAAACAATGAAATATTCTGAGGTATGTATAAACATTTTTTCCATTCATTGCTTTTCCATTTTTCTCATCCTATTGTCACATGTGAATGAAGAGATCTCCTGTTCTATATGTTTTGTTTGTTGATGAAGGCTAATCACCGCAACGACATGTACACAATACCCCATGTGGTGTAATTCTGTTTGGTAAAAACTTTATATGGAAGTAATGAATACGAAAGAATACTAAGAGAGGAGGATTCCCACTACACAGAAGTAATACACTTAACATCTCAAGTGTTATTCTAACAATACGCTCATTAAATATGTTTCAGCTGACTCAATCAAGTGTCGTCTCCACAATGAAAGTTGGCTACACAAAGCTAACTGGCGCTTGCCTTGTGGGATTTTTCACGAGATCAAAAAAAAAATCACCGCGCGGCACGCGTGGGATTTTTTTTCGCGAGAACAAAAATCACGGCGCGGCACTCGTTCATAAAACTCGTCACGCAAAGACAAATTGATCACGCTTCTATGTTTTGGTCACGCCACTTCCGGCGTGATCATTCAAGCCGGAAGTGACGTTGTCTGGCGCACAAATTTGATTATCGGGGCGTGTGTGTATGCGTGCGTATGTGTGGATGTATGTGTGCGTGCGTATGTGCCCCATTATACACCTATTTATCGTTGGTATGGTGGGCGTCCTCTGGTTCATATTGAGGACTTAGCTTCATCCCTTTATAGAGTAGCAGCTTGATGCCGGTCGTCTTTTAAAACTTCCGAAACATCTTATGAAGCGCGTCTAACGTGCAACGCTCACACATCTCATATGGTTTCCTAACACCCCTCTCACAGAATATACACTCTTCTATCACCTCGCCCCGCTTTGTCTGTTCATCGTGCCAAGAACAATAAAGGTCGATGGCTGGGCGGCCGCAGTGAAGTTCTGTATCGAGCTTCGGCCACTCACATCCATAGGTCTCCATCTGTATGTGCCCAATAAGTCAA